>VZRO01005850.1:158493-212355 GCA_013397915.1 Daphoenositta chrysoptera | reverse complement strand
TTTTTTTTTTTTTTTCTGTGGGACATAAAAATAGCCATGCTAGTCTCAAAGTACTGCATTTGAAAAATGGGGATAAAAAGAGGGTGGATGCTTCTCTCCCTCTGCCCTTCAACAAAACAAAACTACCAAATTAGCAAATAAACCAACAAACTGCAGAACCAACCCACAAACAAACAAAAATCCCAACAACCCAGTAGTAGATCTTACCCGGTACAAAATGTAATAAATCAACAGGAGGGAACTTGTATGTATACACCTGGTTTTTGGTACAGCATAGAACATTTCCTATCTCTGATTTCTACACAGAGAGGGGAATTTGCAGTGTGTTCAGCAAGATTAATTAATCTGATCTATGGCCAAATAATTTCAAGATTGGAAAGAACTGACTATCAGTTGTCCCTTCCACTGGGGTATAGCTGACCATACTGAAATATAACCAGTTCTTCAGATTTTTGCCTTACATTTTCCTTTAAAATACAGTTGTGGTGAATTAGATGTGAGTTTATGAAAACATGTTCTCCATTCCATCCAGCTCTGACCTTAAACATGAGGAATATGATTAACAGTGTTTGTGTAGTACTGCCTTTGCAAAATTAAAAAGAGAATTGAGAATTTAAAGTTGTTATAGGAACCTTCTGTTAGTTAAATTCTACATAGAGAGCACACTTAGTAGCTTTTGGATTGCTTTAAATTAAATCTATTGCTGTATATCCAATAGCAGTTGAAGCTGCTGGAAGGCTTTTCCTGTGATTTCCTAGCTTTGAATTTTATTTTGAATGGCAGTTGAATTTTTTCAGTGCTAGTGCTGATTCTTTGTAGCTTATGTTGATGGATTGTCTGCCAGCCTTCCTCTCTGGCAGGACAGAAGCTGGAGGGATGCATGTGTTTATCAGGCCAATTGAAATAAATGGGAAGCTGGCCAGTGAGTTCAGTAGGAGCAGAACCTGTACCCTTACACTTTGTTTATTCTATAGTTTTTGACCAAATTTTTCAGTGTCTTTGATGGTAAAAACTATGTGTGTGTCTGACAGAAGGAAGCTGGCTTTACTGCTAGAGGAAAATATGTTGATGTTACGAAGCACTGGGGACTCATCATCTAGAAAAGCTTTGACTTTCATGACAGTGTCACTAAGGGTGTCTGTGGACTTGCGTGGTGCAGACATAGTAAAGTGTGTCAGCTAAGGCATTCTTTCTTCTTTTTTTTTTTTTATTTTTTTTCCCCACAGTCTCAATTCACAATTATGTATTCTATGTAAGCATACATGAAAGAAGAGTACTCAATCCACCAGTACAGGTTGGGGGCTGACCTCCTAAAGAGCAGCTCTGCAGAGAAGGACATCTGAGAGTCTTGGTGGATCACAGGTTAAGTATTAGACAGTAGTGCCCTTGTGGCCAGGAGAGCCAGTGGTAACCTGGGATGCATCAGGAAAAGTGTGCCCAGCAGGTGGAGGGAGGTGATCCAGCCCCTCTACTCCGCCCCAGTGATGCCACATCTGGAGTGCTGTGTCCAGTTCTGGGATCCACAGTATAAGAAAAACATGGAACTACTTGTCCAGTGAGAGATGGTCCAGTGGAGGGTGACAAAGATGATCAGGAGTCTGGAACATCTTTCTTATGAGGAGAGAGTGTGAGAGCTAGTCCTGTTTAGTCTAGTGAAGAAATTAAGAGGGGATCCTATTAATGCTATAAATATCTCAAAGGCGGGTGCCAAGAGGCTGGTGCCAGACTCTTTTCAGTGGTCCCCAGAGTCAGAAAAAAGAGCAAAGGCTGTAAACTAAAACACAAGTAGTATCAGCTCAACATAAGAAAGAACTTCTTTACATTGAAGGTGGCAGAAAACTGGAACAGGCTGTCCAGAGAGGTTGTGGAGTCTCCCCTCCAGACACATTCAAAGCCCCCTTGGATGAGTTCCTGTATAACCTGCTCTAGGTGACCCTACCTTGGCAGGAGGGTTGGACTAAATGATCTCCAGAGGCCCCTTCCAACCCTAACAATTCTGTGATTCAGGTTTTGTAGCAAAGGGCGCTGGTATGTCAATGAAATCTGTGTGTGAGATTTATTTACTTTTATACTTAAGCTAATTTAGGTGCGGCAAGCAAAGCACTGACCTATAGATCAGAGTTAAGCATAGGCTAAAGGTCTATTTTTTCAGGATGAGTTGAAAGGCTGTTGGTTTGGAACTGCACCTAGGCAGTTGTTCAGCAGATGATGTGACTTAAATCACTCAAAACTTTCCTGGGGTTGACATGTGTCACAGAGCAGCTGTGCAAATAGCATCAATCTCCAGGTGCTCCATTTTGGGACTTTGCACTCTTGATGAGAGTTATGTATGGGGAAATCCTGGAGGCTGAAGTGAGGTTTATTCTAGGGAGTTGGACCTGTGTATCAGTAATGCTTACAAGGCATCAAGATCTTTGTCTGCTTTAAATGTAACCGACAGCCTCTAATGCAGATACTTTGAGTTGTGAGACACTTTCATTTCAGGAAATTAGTGTTCTGCAAGCTGTAGAGGGTAAAGCACAGCCTTGTGAGCATAGCCTGTGTCCTCATATGGAGCTGTTTCCCTTTTCAGTTTACAGATATGTTTAATAACCATCTAAGCAGAGTTTCACCATACTGTGAATCCAAAAGAGAAAAAACATTAGAGGGCAGCTTGAGAGTCAAGCAGCTAAAGATCTGCTGCTTGGACACTTGGACTACCATAGGAAGTGGTGCAGTGTCTTAGCTGCTGCAGATGCAACAAAAATAGCTTTTGTGCAATGTGTGATCACCTAATTTCATAATGAGTCAACCTGGGCACACTGGAGGTGATTAAGCTCTGATATGAAAGTGTTTGTCTCCATATTGCCATTTCCTGCTACAAATGGAAAATTTGCCGTTCAAGTTTCCTAAAGAAGAGCTTGATTTATTCTTAAAAAAATACAGAAAGAAAGAAGAAAAGGGGGCGGCAATATTGAGGAAACTTTTGTTAAGGGCAAGTTAATGTTTGGCTTTCTAGACTTCACACAGCAGTATTCTTGAAAGTTACAGCCTCAAGACTTTGTCTCTAGCTGATCTAATGATTCTACTGTCATGAGACCCCCTCTGGAGTACTATGTCCAGCTCTGGTGACCCCAGCATAAGGACATGGACCTGCTGGAGGGACATGAGGATCATCAGGGGGCTGGAACACCTCCCCTGTGAAAGCAGGCTGGGTGAGCTGGGGTTGTTTAGCCTGGAGAAGAGAAGGATCTGGGCAGACCTTAGAGCAATCTCTAAGCCTTCCCGTACTTCAGCAGGGCCTACAAGAAAGATGGTGAGAGACTTTTGCCAAGGACACGTGATAGGACAAGGGGGAATGGGTTTAAACTGAAAGAGGGTAAGTTTAGATTAGGTATTCGGAGGAAACTCTTGACTGTGACAGTGGTGAGGCACTGGAATAAAATGCCCAGAGAAGCTGTGGGTACCCCATCCCTGGCAGGGTTCAAGGCCAGGCTGGATGGGGCTCTGAGTAACCTGGTCTAGCAGAACATGTCCCTGCCCATTTCAGGGGCGTTGGAACTAGATGATCTTTAAGGTCCTTGCAAACTCATATGATTCTATGATATAACTTTCACCGGGTTCAAAGTAAAACAGTGTTATCTTCAATTCTGTCTTCCTAGGTGGTGTGTTCCTGCTGTTATCGAGAGTGCTTTCCTATTAGCTCTGCTTTCTTTGCACAGAATCCACTGTGGGAGTGACATTTAGTAGTGTATGCACAGACTTTGAGCCTTTCTAATGACTTTGGTAACTGTGAACAGAGGATTTAAGTGGTCATTTTGTAGCTGTGGGAAATAAAATCACTGATATCAAACTTCCTTGAACTGACTTGTTGGTAGGGTTTTCACGTTGAAACTCAATCTCTTAGTTCCCTGGGCCTTTGTTTGCACTACTGTTCTTATGTGCTGGTCAGTAGTCATGCTGCTGCTGTATTTACCTGATTCATAGTAAAAAGTTTTGTCACTTGGCCCTGTGGAAGAAATTCTTATTTTCTCTTAGTCTACAATCCTGTCATAAGATCATAAGTTAAATTTTTGTGCCAACAAAGCTCTCTAAGTCAGTAGGAAGTTTGATCCGCTGTGTAATGCTTTGCTGTTTCTGTGACCATGTTTGTTTTTTGTTTCTCCTCGCACCCACAGCTGCCATAGTTGTGTCGACAAAGGCCCAAGTGTAGTCCAGTTACACAGAAAGCCGTTGCCACTTGGGAAGAGCAACAGCAGTTCTAGACAAAAAAAAAAAAAAATCCTTTCCTTTAGCATATACTACACGTACTCCGTGAGCTGAGTTTCCTGACAGCGACATGGACAGAGTGTGTTGTAACATGGACATGCTCGGCATGTCTCCTTTCACTGCAGCGGGCTGTCTTCACTGCTGATGAAGTGTGAAGTGTGTGTGAAATTATCCGTCAGTGTCTGGCGTCCCCAGGGAGGACAGGGAGTGATGAGAGCTGGGTTGTGGCCTTTCGGGTACCACTCGGTGGCGATGGCCATATGGTGTGGGAGAGGGGGCGCTTCCAAGGGGGTCACAACAGATGTTTGATAGCATACTTATTGCTAAAAGCTTTGTGTCAGCCAGCTCCAGTAAGGTGGTGTTAGAGCTGTCCCAGGGATGCACTTAAGGAGGAATGCTCTGGACGTAACATGTAGTGTAATCTATTACTTGCATTGGTATTGCAGTAGCTGTATTTTGTCAGGCAGACAAAGGTATTACAAGATGCACAGGTTAGGCACTGAAGCCAAACAAATTCATACCTGAATCAGGTACTGGTTTTTAACATGGGAAAGAATAACCAACCATTTGAGTACTGTACCTAGAGAAACACTGATGTAGAATCTGCCTAAGTCAGTTGTAACTTGAAACAAGAATTAATTTCAGGCTATCCTTTATGTAAAATGCTAAACTGGATTGCTACAGCAATCTTTTCTGGCCCCTTAGTCTATAAATTTGAAACACTTAGCCTGCCAAAGGAGAGACTTCTTTTCCTTTCTCTTTAAGTAGAATGGACAGACTTGTGAGGAAAAAAAGGAATGGGTATTTCTAGGGATGGGTATATCCTGCAGCGTGGAGTATTAAATGGCTAGTCATGTGTCACAAAGGAGGTCTTGGAGAACTAGGAGCAGATTTCAGAGCTTTTGCGATGTGATTCAGAAATTCAGAGGGTTGTACTTCTTTCTTACGTTTTGAGTAAGGTGTGTTTTTAAAATTGTGGAAAAAAACCCAAAAACAACCAAAAAAACCTAACCAAACACCCTGTAGTATTCTGTTATTGTTCCTAGGTAGCAAGACATTACTGCAGTAAGATTTTACGACACAGTGTGCTGAATTTACTGTTGGTTACTGTGCACTATCAAAAGCTTTGAAATTATTTCCATGGAATCTATTCTTATTTATCTATAAATATAATTGTGAATCCCACAAGGAGAAAAAAAAAAAGCTTGAATTTAGACAGTGAAGCAAATAGTTATGCTAAACTTATACAGCATTATGCACAACTATCCTGTTTCTTGTCCAGATTTACATCTCCTGAATACATTTACTGAAATAAATAGCCAGTTTCCTTTGAGAGCAGAGTTGGAACTGAATAAGTGGAAGGCTTCAAGAGTATTAACAAAGGGGTTGAACTCTAAACCAATGTAGTTATACAGCCTGTATCATGTAAGTTAGAACAGTAGAGAGGAAATCTAAACTTAAAAATACACAGGAAGAGATAGTAATGTTTTGTGAGAGTTTATAAACTTCTAGTTTTGTAGTCTTATCCTTTGCTGTTTAATCTTTGCTTTTCTTCTTTTCCCCTAGTGGCAAATACATATGGAAAATGCACATCTTATGATACAAATACTAGGTAAAAGGAATTTTATTACTTTTCTTGAGAGAAGGAGCCATGAAAAGAGGAGAATTTAGGAAGGAGATCCTGCTGTTCTATTCAGTGGAAGAAACTTTGCAGCTTGCAGTGTATCAGTACAGAATTGTCCTATTCATAGTTTCCCCAAGAGCATACATAACAGACCTTGGAAATATGCACCAATTATATTGCAGTTGGGTAAGAAATGAATTTCAAATATAGCAAAGATGGCTTGAGTTAGATATTTGGGGAAAAACATGTAAGTAGCAGGAGGAAGCACTGAAATACATTATTTGAGATGCAGTCCCTGTTGCTAAGAGCCTTTCTTTTTTCGAGGGTACATGAAGAAGAATGAAGTAGAATGAGATCAGAGAACTGATTCTAATCAGGGGCAGAAGAATGAACTAAATATACCAAAGTTTAATGTACAAAGCTGTAGAAGATTGAGATGTGAATTTAAGAATCATTCTGTAGACTCAGAGGGAGTTTCCTGTGTGCATATTGGCTCTGAAGGGAGGACAGGCCATTTCTGTACACATTCTCACCCAGGTAATCAGATTGGCTTCATCTGGGCTACCAGCCAAGCAGGACTTGTTCTTGTGATCTGAGTTTTTCATTCTGTAAATTACTGATGGTTTCTTCTGCAGTACAGTAATGCTAGATTTATTTTTAGCTAAAACATAGATGATGTAAAAAGTTTACAGATATGTGAAAAGAGGTATGAGGAGTGAAGCTCTGTAAATTCCGAAATAAGGAGCGAAAACTCTGTGTAGCAATTGCTATGAGTTTTCCAGATGGTGAAATCTCTGTGATTTCACTTGATCTGTTTCCATACTGCTGATAATTGGCACTTGAATTTGTAGAGGTTTCAGAGGGATTACCTTGAAAAAAACCCTTGAATATTTACAAATTCTCTTATTCTATTAGTTTTTACAGATGATCTTTCATGTTGATGAGAAACACAAGTGTCATCTATAGACTGTGGTGAGTTTTCTAGGAATAAGCTTTCTCTTGATGTCCAAAAGGGACTATAAATTTTCAAAACAGAAAGCTTCTTTCAGATAATAGCTCCTAATTTTTTTCAAAAGCTCCAATTATGTGTTTCTGAGGGTAAAAAGCAAGAGAATGCATCTACAAAGAGTTTCTCTATACTTTAATCCACTTTATAGTGAAAGAGTTAATATATTTAGTTTTCATGCATATCACTCTAGAGAAAATTCCTGCTGTCACTGTAATTTCTGTAGTCATTATCTTGAGTGAGGAAGCGTGCCTCAAATCACAGGATTTCTGGTGAGTTGAGGTACATCAGTTATGGAATGTCTGCATCATGTTCATCTGCTGCATTGGCAGATGGCTGAGGTGAACATCTACTCTCTCTTCAGCTTTAAAAATCAGAACTGGTGGCAGCGTTGTCAAAACATGTCAGCGTTTGAGGGGTGGTGTGCAACAAACCACTGGCTCCACAACACATTCTTGGCACACAATTTGGGGCTTTGAAACAAGCTATATTCTTACTATACAACTGGGGGGTTTGGTGGTTTTTTTTGTTAGTTGCAGTTTTTAGTTGCTATATAGATAAAGTTTGAGCTACTAACCTGCAGCAGTTAGGGAAAGGGTGTGGCACTGAAATGTTTTCATTGATACCTCACATCAAGAGATGTGTGCTTTGCTTACATTGTGATTTATGCTTAACCTTCTGTCTTTAATTTGTTTTGGTAGCCCTGGACAGGTGTGTGAAATGACAGTGCTTGGTAATTCATAACAACTGTTTCACAGGAAATAAATGCTTAGAGGTGGCAAGGGGAGAGCTGGAGGCTGGGGAAGAGTATTTCCTGGACTGTTATATCCTAAGATGCTGGATAGTCTGGAGTAGTAAAAGCTATAGCTGATTTCCCTAGGGAAGGAAATAGGGTTAGTAGTAGAGCTAGTTTTTCTGCTACTCTCTCAAAGTAGGCTGTGATCATAGATGACACAGAAGGTAATGTCATAAAACAGAGGGAAGAAATGAAGCAAGATGCAGGAATAAACGTAAGTAATCTCTAATGATATGCTGGTTTGGATTTACTTGATGGATGCTAGAAGCCACTCTTTTTATTAAGAGAAGACAACACCCTGCCTGAGAGGACAAAGATGACATTTTGTTCTTTAGGGGCATAAAACTAGTTTTCGTGATTATTCCTGACATCTTGTCATTCATACTCTGGGCTTCCTTAGAGGATAGAAGCAAATAGCCAATCTCTTGTGAGAGTGAAACATGACCTGGATGAGTTTAAGGATTGAAATGTGCTCGCATTGGCACCAAATCCTAAAATGATGATGTTGGAATTCCAGAATAAGACAGTGGGGAACAGTATGAGATACCTAGGGTGTGTTACAGAGGCAGACACAGTAAGCTTCTCTGAATAGACTACAGAAAAGTCTCTATTAAGAAGGCATTTATATGCAGCTTTATACTTCTGAAGTTTAGGTTTAACTAGAAGGGTGAACTTTAAGCGTATTATTGCTCTATATTTTTCACACCCTCAAGTCCTTGCAGGCATCTGTGGTAGAGGAAGTGGATGACAAAATGCTATTCTTACCTTGAATGTTTTAAAGTCTCATCTTGCAGAGAGCAGCCTCCTTGCTGAGCCTGGCACTCCATGGAGTCTACTCAATATGGAGGTGCCCAGAGCCTGTGCAGAGCTGCAGTTTATACAGCATTGACAGCTGAAAAAAAGAGCAGCTAAAATAGCATAGGTACCAAAGAGGTACTTTGCAGATCATTACATTTAAATGGAAATTCAAAGGATAGCTAAAACACTATCTGTTGTTCTACAAACCAGATAATTCATTTTCGTTTTTGACATCCTAGTGCTTTACAACATTTTGTATGTATTAGGGAGGGTTTGTTCTGACACTACAGATGTTTATTTGAGTTCACTGTTTCTCAGCTACTAAGTACAAAGTTGTCATTTTTTTCTTCATAGCCATGAAATTTATTTTTTGCCTTAAACGTTAATATTGCTGGTTATTCCACTTTTATGCAATTGTCTCTGGAAAATGCTCTTGTGTGCTGCACAAACAGTTGCAGTTTGTCAGTTTATTCATTTCTAGTTATCATGAACCTGAACTTTCTTTCTCCGACTCCTATGCTTCGTATTGGGAAAAATTTTAACCTTGTTTTGCCTCAGTTCCTCATCAACAAATTGGAGGCAATTATACTTTCTGAAACACTATGTTGAAAAGTTCTGAAGTTTAGCCAATAGTAAGGGTACTTTCTTTTCTTTCTTTTAATGTTCATGTTAATTGTAGATTTCAAGATAATAGTGTTTGCTTAGAACCTGAAGAACATTTCCAGAACCATTGCAGAAAGGATGTTATTGCTATTTCTTAGATTATAGCCTCTGCTTCTGGCAGTTTGAATGCCATCACCAGAAAGAAAGCAAATATAGTTGAACAGATGTGGTTTAAAAAAAAATATACAGGTCACACCAAGGGGGCTTTTTTTGGCTTGTTTTTCTGAGGTAATCTGTTCATCACGTTGTTGATTTGACTGCTGCATTCAGTTCATGATACAGTAGATTACAAAATCTGTGACAAAATCACTGGAAAAAGTATTTTTAGGAAAGATCATTCAAAATATTATGGTATTTAAGGACTAAATTAAGAATTCGGTCCTTTCAGATGTAATCTGACCATTGTGGGAATGCAGCTGACTACTGATGGGCCTCTGGCATTTCATGAAAATGTTTATATAAACCTAGAGTGAGGTCTGCTTTTTTAGGAAAAGCAAAGAGAAGATATTAATTTGGTTTGGGGATTCTACCACCACCCCATGACACAGTGCTAAATGTGATGTGTCTTTTCAAGTGACCTTTATCTTAACTTCAATATTTCATAACCTCTTTGGGGAAGCTGTTTTATCTGATTCTTTCATGTGTGAAAATTTACTTTACCATCCTTTAGCACCTTTTATGCTGTTTAAATGGATATTTATGTTACTACATTAATAGTAGTGTTATGAACAGAACTGACTTTTTGGGCATTTAAAATGCTTTTACAATATTGGAACAGTACTTATACGATTGGTGTGATGAAAAATTCTGTCAATCACAAGTAAAAATGGGATCAAAGATGCTGAGATTAGAAATCCTGTTTTGAAAGTCACGAGTTTTAAATAAAAAGTACTTTTCTTGTTAAGGGTTCAGTTGCTAAGAGAGGATGTTTGAACAGCACTTGTAGCCTCTTTTGAAGGTTCAGATTCCCAGTCCTTTCAGAATGAGGCACTGTAGGTGGAAATAATTGGAAAATAACCTTGAAGGTTTCTGTGCCTATTTGAGTGTGAATGGATGTATGTCAGACCTAATTAGGTCTACTGAGAAAAACATAAATGTCAATCGTTTTTTACCAAATGCATCCAGCTTCTTTTGAGATTGTGAATGGGGTCCAGTGAGCATACAGAGTGCTTAATGTCACCTTTCTCTCCTATGTCTTTAATTCTGTCCCCTGTGATAGATGGCATTTGATTTTTCTTGAAAACAAAGTCAAAGAACTTGAAAGTATGCATTGCCACTCCAGTGCTTGCTTAGCTGATGTGTCTACACATAACTCAACTAAAGCAGAACATTTAATGAAAATGGTCATTATTTTACCTCCCAATGGTCCACAGGATTTAATTGGTTAAATCGTGGAGCTCTATTTAATTTGTTGGAAACTTGATAATCCCTCCAATGCCTTGTCTAACCTTTTTTTTTTTTATTTTATTCTATAGCCATGATTTTATCAAATCCTATTACAAGTATGAAATGCATGTCTGTTTTCAACCACGATTGTATGTAAAAGGATCTTTTCTGCTTAGTTACATTAGGGTGCACCTGTTATGCACACTTGTATTCATCTTCTTGGTAAGTGAAATGCTGTGGCATTGCTGGGTCATCATGCAATATGTACTGTCTTTCAAATCTTTTCTCTGGGAGGGTTCTTAAGAAATTTTTCTAAAATTCCAGCTGTGTGCTCCTGTAGTTTGCTAGAAATAAGTAAGTTTCCCTGGGGAATCCTTTAAAAGCATAGTAGGAATAAAAAAGGTATTTTCTAGAAGTGGCATCACTCAGTCGGTAGAGTCTCTGATTGTGCTGGAAAGAATGCACCTTGCTTTTAAATTTGTTTGGGGAATTTGGAGAGAAGTGGCAGTTTGATACTGTTCACATGAGAAAGTTTATTAAAAGGCATGAGCTGCACTGTGTAAGTAAACTTTTACAAATCCCTTTATGGACTCTATTTTGTGATGTGAAAGCAGCTTATTCCATTCATCTTAAATGTATCCATAAGAGAAAGAACTAAAAAAACCCACAAACTAAAGTAAAGCTAGAGGGAGCTGAAACAAGAGTATCCATGCAGCTTTTTATACAAATACAAGTAAGTTAGTTACCTTCCAGATATCTATTCAGCATTTTCATGGAGATAGTTGGTTACTGGGACTGGAGAGGTGAGAGGCAAGTCTTTTATTTTCCAATGCTAGCATTTGTAACGTCGAAATCAGAAGGAAAATCACACAAAGTCTTATTTTGGCCCTGATTTGAATAATAGACTGAAATTTTGGTAACTGTTCACATACATGGCTTGTCACTAGAAAACTTAAGATTTGAGCAAGTGGCACCCTGCTTTCAGTGTCTCAGTTTCTAGAGATCAAGAGGTCCATGGAACTAAGTTTTGTGCCTTGCAATGCTCAGAGAAGTGCATGTGATTCAACAAGCATGTGGTCAGTGCTCATAGCACCAGATGGTCTGGGGATTCCTCTGTACCTTGTTCTTCTGCCACTACAGTTTTGTGGTGATTTGTCTGTGATTCAGATTAGCATGGGAACTGTAATGCTTCTGAAGGCTGAGACTTTACTCTTTGCAGACCTGGTCATTGTAACATACAGAGTAAGTGTATAGGCTGTCTAATCAGAATTAAAAAGGTAATTACGGGGAAAATGTTTATTCCTTTTCTCTTGAGAACACACTGTTCAACAAGTCATTATTAAGCAATTATATTTTATACAACATTACAAGTTTCCTTGATGTTATGCAGACAATACCCCAAGTTTCTCAAAGGCTAAATTAGCAAGGGATGTTTCTAAGTAACAGGAGAGGGTATCGTTATTTTCTTGCACTTCTTGCATGTTCTGCGGTTAGGGAACATTGCTTTTAGGATGCTCTGTTATTACTTTTCTTGTTGTCTCTCTCCTTATTTCTGAAAATTTTCCTAAGACATTCCATATTATTTTGTTATATTTTTCTGAGCATGAGGGATGCGTTAGTAAGACAAACTAGCAAGTACTATGTAAAAAGGAAATAAAACCTGTATTTACATTGAAATACATCCTGAAAGATTAGGCCTCCAGGCTAGGGGAAACTAATGTGTAGACTAGTTCTTTTTTAAAAGTATTCACATACTGGTTCCAAGATATTTGTAGTATAAACTATGAAAAAAGACAGAAGGGAAGCACCAAGGGAAGGTGAGATGATGGTGGTCATTACAGCACCATGCATTACTAAATTTGTCATTGTGCCAGATTGAGGAAAATTTGGAGGAAAATATCCTCTGATAGAAGGCAGATTACAGGCACCCCTCCCCCAACCAGGTTCGGGAAAGAAAAGAATTTTCCTCGGAGGAAAGGGAAGGAAAAAAACGCCTATTTATTTAACAAACACATAGAGAAAGGATAATAATACTAAATAATAAAATCTCTCGCTGTGGAGAGAAACCTGGGAAGATTTCAGAGTCCTTCTGCAGGTGTGTTCTCTCTCCTCCTCCTCGGAGCTGGGTCAGCCTGGGTCCCCTCTGGGCCTCGGTGGAAAGTTCTCCCAGTGTGTTCTGGTATTGTTGGACAGTCCAGAAGAGAAGAAGAATGAAAAAAACAGAAGTTCCAGAAAAAAAGTTTAACTCTCTGTCTCTCTCTTCTGAGAGAAGGAGCCAAGAGCTGGGAAAAAACCGGAAGGTGCTTTCCTCCACTCTTCTCCCTGCAGCAGCAACGCTGAGAGAGACAGCAGTGTCTTTGCAGCACAGAACTGCTTTGAAAAAATGTTGTCTGGCTTTTTTTTTTCTCTCGTTTTAAAGGCACAGGATTCATCTGGGCATAGAGTGGCGATAGGGGATACACATCATAAAGTCATCCTAAGACAGTCATGCAAACCCTTAACTGCCAGTCCGTGTCTGTGGAATTGTGGCACCTGGTAAATCGGAGAGATTTTTAAGGATAATATATAGTGAACTTTTCACAAAAGTGGGATGGTTTAACAAAAAGCATTGAAAATTCAAATGTTGTTCATAGATCTTTTAGGCTGAAGTCATTGCAAGACATCCATGTGCAATACATTAACAAGATGTCAATACTGACAGAGAGGAGCCGGCAGCAGACGATAAGGACAGCATCATCATCTGATAATGATGCTAGTAGTGGGAGTGTTCAGAAACAGTGGGAGGAGAGGGAAAATCAGAGGGTCTTCAGAGTTGTGAAAGTGAATAAGCAGTAAAGAAACAACAAGGAAATACTTGGAAAGCAAAATAAAAAATGGAGACAGACTCATGAAAGATGGTGAGTGACTGCCACGAGGAACATGTTGGCATTGTTAACCGGAGTCTTGAAACCATTCAGTTCTCTGCTTCAAAAGCCCTTCTGAACCAAGGGGACTGAAGTGTTCATATGCAGTCCCACCTGGTGATGGCAGAGTAAGAAAGACTGTTTATTGCATAAAATGTCTTGATAAGTCTAAATCCCCTGTTGTTTCATCAGGTTATGTGAATTAAACTAATGATGTAAGCAGAATTGGACTTGACAACTATCATGCTTCTGTAACATCAGGAAAGTATTTTGTGAAACAATACAAGCTAATAGCTATAGATTTCACTTGCTCCATTGTTGCATGTGCCTGCAGCATTCCTTGGAGAAGAATCTTCCCTTTAAGCATTACAGATTCTTCAGAATGATTACCTGCGTAGCACAACTTACTGCTTTTTCAGTACTCATGCCTTTTGCAATTACACCCATGCCTTTTAGTTTTGTTTCTGGTGCCCATAAAATCTTTTCTAGTCTTAAAAAATAGCAGACCAATCCATGCCACGAAGGAGGATGGTTCTTTCAGATTTTTAGCATGTGCAAAAATTATAAACTAACAGTCCATTCAGGTCCTTTATAGGCACTGTGGTTTTGGACACATTTGTTTGGATTTTGAGCCTGTGAGCTCTTTAGGCCTTTTATCTTGTTCGATTTTATTTTCATATTCATATCTGAGTTTTCATTTCACTTTTAATTAGTTTCATTATATTTGATGGCAAAACGTTGCTTTATCCTTACTGTTAATAGTCTAATTGTTTCTCTTGCCTTAAGTAATATCTCGTTAACTTTATAAGCCATCTTTTACACATCATCTACGGAATTAATTTCCCGTGCATGTAGTTGTATTTTCTGCAGCATCTTTCAAAAAACTTTCTCAATTAGCATTTTTATTGTTGCGTTGGTTTCTTGTCTGCTAGAATTAAGCTGAGAAGCCTGTTGATAAAATTTAATATTACTAGTTTGTGGTCTTTCTAGACATTTTTATTAAAAAATCTAGGTAATTCCCTATTGGTGAAAGAACTTAGAGGTTACATAGGTCTTTAAAAAAAAAAGCCCAGACAAGAACCTAACAAGCAAAAAGCAATAAAGCACCAACAGCTATGTAATAACTGAGTGCTATTTTCTAAATCCAAATTAAAATTGTCAATAAACTTTTGATGTGCAGACAACAGATGTGATTGATGGTTTTACAGGAAACGTGATGAATGTAGGGATTGTTTCTCTTAGTATTTTATTGCTGTTCTCTGTTGGTTACATTCATCTGAAAGAATTAGTCTGTGAAGACTGGAAACAGGTGCTGCAAGCAGGTATAGTGTAGCTTTTAGAATACTCTTATTATTCCCTTTCATTCATTGAAGTTACATAGCAGAAATACAATGAAGTTATGATAGACTGCCACATCAGCTTTGTTCATCTTCATTTAACTTATTTAATGGGACTATTGCTTTCTTTTGTGTGTGTGTCTGCAAGACACACTGTAGATTGTGACATACTCCTTGGTTTTCACATTCCAGTTGTTTTAGCAGTATGTCACCAAGGTCACCTGTGGATATAGGAAGACCAGAGGCTCTTGTTGGGAGGTGCAGTGCTACTGCAGGGGGTCTAGTTCTGCCAGGAAAATTATGTTGTTGAGACATTTACTCACTACACTTTCACCTCTGTGTTGCAAGTTGTTTTCTGAGGGACGAAGCACTGAAAAGTCAAGTTATTAGTGCAGTGTTTATTACATATGCCTCACAGATACAGGTTAAGTAAAAACAAAAAAATTCAATTGAAAATGGTACTTAATGGAACTCTGTGGCTAAAAATATAACATGTTGCATTTTTATAGAAAAAAGAAACCAAACAAACCTCCAAAAAATGGTGGTCCCCTATCACCCAGTAGATCCAAAGGAGCAGATTGCCTGCTCCTGGGGAGTTCTAGAAGATCAGCTCTGCCCCACTCCTAAAAGGAACCTGCTGTACTCACTATGTGTCATTTTCAGAAAAGTAAGGTTAGAGAAGCACCTGTCTTCACAGATACTTTGTGCCTTCACTGTAAGTCTGGAGTTGAGAGAAGATTACTTTGTCCTGGAAAAACATGCAAAATTTTAAAAGATGTCTTAGTCCTAAATTGGAACAAGAAGTTGAATTCTCAGTGACGTTCCTAAATTATAGTTAAGATCAGCAAAAGCATTTTCATTTTAATTATCTTAACTCTTTTTTTTTAAATTTCAAACGTTCAAATGTTCAAGTTCATGCTTTAATAGTGAACATTCTTGCTCAGTGAAATATTTCACTTGGAGAATTATGAGTTAGGATAGTTGAACAGCTTCAGAGATTTTAAAAACAAATGTGTTTATCAAACCTCATCTTTCCTGTGAACAGTTTGTTTTACTAATGAGTATTTATTCTGAGACAAAAAGATGAAGATGTTTTCTCAAAAATTGTCCCAGTTTGCTCTATCCTGCTGCATGTTTTTTCTTCTGTAAACCCAGGTTTTATCATTCAGCATGATAAAATAAATATTACAAAAATATTTTCATTCCAATGTTCTTTAAATTTAATGTCTACTTGTATTTCTTTGTAGGACAACAAAATCGTGACAGTCAAGGAAAGACTACTTTGATAAATAATGCAACCCTTACATAAAATCTAAGGCAGCAATAGTTTGTACCTATACTTCAAAAAGGAAGGCAGAACAATGTAAGGTAATTTAAATAGGCATACTTTTTATATTAATTTTAATATGTTTGCTGAACAATCCTGGCATACAGAAAATTATTGTGCATTGTAAAAAACATTATGGGGAATCATAAGATGGAAGTGATTCTTTCAAACTATGCATAATTAAGCTATTTTTTACTAATTAAGATGCATCTAGTGACAGATTCTCACCTGATATGCCTTGGTATTTTCTCATTAATTTTGCTATTGCACCAGTTATGTATTTCCTATCTTTCTTTTAAGGTGTGTAATCAGTTGTTAAGGTGCTTCAAATAAAATTGCATCATAAATATAGTTAGGGGTTTGACTTTAGATCGTTGAACTTGGTGAAAGTTCTGTTTGCCACGGGGTTTGATGAAAGCTGGATCAGATCAGACCAAATTGATTATATAGGGCAAACAGGGCAATTTTGTACAGCTGAATTAAAAAAAAAAAGTATAGAAATAGGTAATGATGACTGTCAGTGGTGTGGAGTGTTTCCATGCAAAGAAACTAAATGGACTAAGACTTCAGCTTGGAAAAGACAGAGAAAATATAGTAGAAGCCCATAAAGTCATAATTAATACAACAAAAGGCAAACCAGGAACAAGTATTTTCTGTTTGTGGGGTTTTTGTTGTTGTGATGTTGTTTTTTTTTTTTTTTAAATGCCAAAGCCAAGGGCATAAGATCAAAATTGTTCCATATTTGTAGCAAAAGTACTAATTTTTGTGCAGATTGCAATTAAATTGTACAAGCTCATAGCCACAGATAGGGGGACAATTAAAAGTATTAAGATTTTCAGAGGGATTAGAGAAATTTATGGAGAAATAAATAGCAGTTGGTGTTAAAAGCCTGGATGCAGCCTTTGGTTCAGTTCTTAAATACTGGGTGCTGAATGATACAATAAATGTTGTTTCATGCGTCTACAATTTCTGTATTCTTCCCAAGTCTTTTTTAATCTTTTTTTTTTTTTTTTTCAGTACTTAGTACTTAATTTCTAAAGAACTAAAGGTATAGGCTTAACTGGAGGAATAACAGTCTAGAACTTCCTCATGAGGGGAAGAGGAGGGGCAGACACTGATCTTCTCTCTCGTCACCAATGACAGGACCTGAGGGAATGGCCTGAAGCTGTGTCAGGGGACTTTTGGGTTGGATATTAGAGAAAAGTTTGCGTCCCCCAGAGGGTGGTTGGGCACTGGAACAGCTCCCCAGGGTCACAGCCCCAAGCCTGAGGGTTCAAGGAGCATTTAGAAAATGCCCTCGGGCACATAGTGTGACTCTTGGGGCTGTCCTATGCAGGGCCAGGAGGTGGACTGTCCTTGTTGTGTCCCTTCCAACTCAGGATATTCCATATTTTTATGATATTATACCGTTTCTTTTCTTTTTTTTTTTTTTTTTTTTGTCATCTGTAGATACGCAGTATTTGAGATCTTAAAAGGGCATTTGACTAGTACAGTGTTTCGTATTGACCTCATTTCAGATGTTAAGTATTCCTTGTGGAACTAAAGCACATCTTACAGCAAGCTAAAGGACAGAAGACCTTTTTCTCTTCGGTGTTTTGTAAAGTGCTTGAGCTCCTTGCATGGAAATGCAATACAATTATATTGATGGTGATTATGGCAAAGTGCTGAGGAAAATGATACAGGAAAGTGATTACATTCTTCTCTGTCTTCTGAAAAAAACCCAACAAACCCCAGATGAACCGAAACTCAATGACTGAATAGTTCTGGGTATTTTTTTATCACTTGAGAGATGAAAGCTGTGCAGAAACAAAGCAAATCTGGCTCATAGTGTAGAAATTTAACTTTCAAGAACTCAGTATGTTTTCAGAGTGCCTACTTCATTACCTCAACTCAGGAAAAAAAAAAAAATCAAATAAACTAGTTGCAACACAGAGAATTCTACTTATATTAAAAAAAAAAGAAAAAAAAGAAAAAAAAAAGCTGTAATTAGTTATAGACATGTTAAAAAATAACAAGCTTATTTTGAGCCATGGAGCATTACAGTTTGTAATACAAATTTCCCAGCAGAGCAGAGTGATAAAAACTTGTTTGATAACCAATCTTCCAGTAAAAACCGAGTAAATATACTCATAACTATGTGTCAACACTGTGCATTAACTATGGAAAAAGCTGTATTGAGTGCAGATCTCGAGAGAATTCATGACAGAACATCATGTCCTCTTTGGTTTAATTACTTTTCAGAACTCCCAGAAATGACAGCTCATGAAGTGTTCACCTGAACCATGGAACGCAATATTGGGCCTTAAAGAAAGAAACAAAACCGACTTTTGTGTCTCTGTAGAGGAACTGACACTATATAGCTAATAAATGGTTGTTCTTTTGCTCTCAGTTTTGGAAAGTCTCTGGACCTTGTGTCAACAAGCAGATGGGTTATTAAAGTCTAGTACCTCACAGAGCCCAGCCTGCAGAGCTGGAACACAGGACCTTTTCTAGACTGGCTATTTGGTTTGGATTCAGATTCCCCCTGATAATTCTCACTATAGTAAATATATTCTCAAGTGGGAGAAAAAAGAATTGCACTGTATTATTTATCCAGTATTAGATTATATAATGTAATAACTAGATATAGATCAGGCAGTTTGTACTTTGCCAATGCCATCTGTTTTGGAAACAAAAATACTACTAATGAAGGTTTTAAATTATGTATTTCCCTGGATATGTGGTGAGCGCAACTTTTACAATGACTTGATAAACTACAAAGTAGAGGTAAAAAGAATAAAAAAGGTTGGCTGGGTCATCTAATGGCTGACAAATTTTATCCCACAAAATGTAATCCTTTTCTTGCTTTCAACTAGCTCTTCATTTTTATGTAACAGCAGGTGGATTTTGTCCTTTGCTGTCTGCTATTTGGCTAATACTACAAAAGGTCATTGTTCTGATAATGGCCAACTGTCTTCTAATTTCCCTTTTTATGGGCAACATATACCAGTTCATTCATGTGTGAACATTTTTCTGCATGGAATCTTCCATAGGAGGTTTTGTATCTTTGACACAAAATTTTTGCTGTTCTCTGTGTGCTGAATGCAACATTGGGTTGTATTTATAATTTGCACAACCTGGTGGTCTTTGTGTGACTTGTAGTGATCTTGTGACCAGTTGGCATACTGATGTACTTCTTGTGCTTTGGCAGTTCATGAGCTCCCAGGGTATAGCATGTTTTTTTATTAGATGCCAGAAATGCATTTCTCATGCTTTTGGTACTATTAAGTTTCATCCTACTTTTTATTTCATGCCACAAGGCCATGCATTAAATTCCATAAGGTCCATCCATCTCTTTGTGTTGATGATGCCTTCTGACTTAATTATTAGTAAATTTTGGTTTTTGCCACCGTTATTAAAATATTAAGATTAATGCTAGTACTGATCCTTGAGGATCTGTCCAACTAACCTTTTCTTCAATTTAGTACATTTCCTTTTGAAACAAATCAGTATCATTTGTTTATTAGCCAATTTCTTGTCCTGTTTAGCCACCTTCTTCTGATCCCTCTCTTCTGTAGTTTATGTTAAGATCCTGTGCAGCTTTATGATGGTTCCAGATTTTATGGCATATTCCTTCTCCTGAAAATTAGTAAAAAAATAAAAATTAAAACACCCTTTGAAACATTTATTCTGACTTGATTTCCTTCAGTGAATTCATGTTCACCAAAAATATGCATGAGTTCTTCACTTCATAATGCTGTATTTTGACAAATAACTGCAGACATCATTGGAAGATGCTTTTAAGTCTCCTTTCCGTTAATGCACTATTAGCTGTGCAACTGAAGAAGTTCTCACATGGTGATTTTCAGCCAGACAAATGTAACTTCTTTCTAAATATGTAAATCAGGACTGACTCAATAGAAATCTGTGAAGTTACCGTGTTGTAAATTGTATGCAACCAAGAAGAGATTTTTAAATTCAGTATTATTGTGCTCAAGCAAAATTCCGGTTGAGTAACTTCATATTTCAGAATTGCTTTAGAATGCAATTATCACTAATAAACAACACACTGTACTTTTCCAGAGTTTTTCCTACTGGGTTACTGAAATTTTTACCAATAAAAATGTGGTGCATTTCATTATACCCATGAAGTGGGTATTAGCTTGAGATAGTGGAGAATTTTTAGGTTAAAATGGAGTGTAACAATACAAAATACATTTGCTGGAAGAGTAGTCGTAGGTTGAAGGTCAAAACTTCTGCCAGAACAAGAGAAGTGAGACTCTTGAATAACATGTAGATGAGTAATCCAGACGGTACTTTACAAGGGTGTTTTATTTATTTATACCCTACAGAAGAGCTCCAAGAGACCCACACAGAGGATTGCACAGCACTTACTGACACATGTCTTAACCTATGGCTTAGCCAGGAGCCGCACAGGAGCCTGCCTGTTGCCTGGGAGGCAGCTGAGCACATGTGAAGCTTTAAACATACCTCTGATTTAGCTCTATCTAGCCTGGATACAGACATTTTCCTGGTTTTTCTGAACTGTGGTTCCTGAACGTTTGTTTTGTATCTGCACATTTTGGTCTAAAATGGTTTGCAAATGTGTATCTGCTGTGTGTTTCTGAGTGACGTAAACCCCATAGATTTGTACTAATTTTCTTTTGGGTTTTATTTTTATCCAAATATTCCTCTCCAAGACAATTCAGTCTTGGTCACTGCAACATAAAAAAGATCTTAAACTATTAAAAGAGCGTCCAAAGGAGAGCAACAAAGATGGTGACAGGCCTTGAGGGGAAGCTGTATGAGGAGGGACTGAGGTCACTTGCTCTGTTCAGCCTGGAGAAGAGGAGACTGAGGGGAGACCCCATTGCAGTCTGCAGCTTCCTCATGAGGGGAAGAGGAGGGGTGAGCACTGATCTCTTCTCTCTCGTCACCAGTGACATGTTGTGTCAGGCAAGGTTTAGCCTGGATATTAGAAAAAAATTGTCCCCCAAAGGGTGGTTGGGCACTGGAACAGGCTCCCCAGGGAAGTGGTCACACCCCAAGCCTGACAGAGTTCAAGAAGTGTTTGGACAGTACTCTCAGGCACATGGTGGGACTCTTGGGGATGGTCCTGTGCAGGGTCAGGAGCTGGACTCCGTGATCCTTGTGGGTCCTTTCCAACTTGGTTTATTCTGTGATTATTTTCTACTTACTTTTCTACTTTTCAGTCTTTTTGGTTTCATATGCTTTTCCATGTATTTGCATACACATTAAAGTCTTCTTCCTCATCCCAGTGTAGACAGTAAGGTCCTGTCCTTCATACGAGTTCTGAATGTTGCTTTTGTTTCAAGTCAGTTTACTATTTGTATACTTTTTGCCCTCTTCACTTTAGGTGTATTTGCGTCTGGCTTTCATTACGCAGACTTACTCAATAATTTATTGAGTTCCCTTCTGCCTTAATTCTCTGGTTTTGGAATTTTTTTCTTCATGCTTGAGCTTTTACATTAAGAAATTTGTTTCTGGGATTATATTTTTGACTTTAATATTTTATGGCTATTGCTCTACAAATAAAAATAAAATTGAAAGAGAACAATGTATATATATATATATATAAATACGTTTAAAGTAAAGTTTCAAGAAAAATTCCATGGAGGAAGAGGACATTTAGGAGGAGTTCATTAAGAAAGTCATAGATCCCAACATGTTATGGCTGTTTGAAGAAGAATGAAAAATTATGTAACTAAATTCTTTCTATGTTGGTTCAGTTAAGACAAAGTGGAACTTAATCAGAAAAGACATTTTCAGCTCATTCCTTGAAATTAAGGAGGTCACATCAGTGATATACTTAACTGACTAAGCTGAGCCTTCTCTAACAGAAGGACTCTCTGCAGTGCCAAGGTATCACCTTGAAGTAAGACACAATATTCTCTGTCATCTGTTTCTATCACGCTTTCACCTGCTACAGTTATGGAAACAGCTCCATTTAAACAAGATCCAATTCTTTGTCATTAGAGTGAATGAAACAAAGGCACATGCCAGAGTAATTTAAAATCCACTAAAATTTTGTGAAAGATGTAAGACTAGTACCCTTGCTAATTTTGCAAGAGCAAAAAAGTATTCTTCAGTGCTAATTTTGTCTGCTGTTTCCTACTGAGAACTAGAAATTGCCTTTATCTTCAACAGTACCTTACCTCAATGCAACTAATCTCGTTAGGAATACACCTTTTCTTTCTAAGCCTACTGACTCAGTTTTGCGATGGCTCTTCAAATCACTGTCTGAAGCAAGATTTTCATGAAAGGCTTGGGTAGGATTTGCACTTAATCACTTATTTTAATTAAAAGTCTCTCATCCTCCATCAAATTCTGTGAGGGATCAATAAATCACAGATTTTTGATATTAAAAGAGGAGTCTTTTGCTGTATTTGTTGCATGACTACCTCATGGTGACTTCATCTGGAATATTATTCAGTGCTTTGGATTAAAATAAATAAATTGAAATAAATACATAAAAGGCTTAAGACGATTAATTTTGTCTTATTTTATGATGAGTCAAGAGTATTCACACTATCACTTCAACAGAGTAGATGTGAAGTCTAGTGCTTTTTTCTGGTTTTTTAATTAACACTATAGAAATCCACTATTACTGGATTTTCTGCCAAAGCCCATAGATGGCTTTATCAAAAATACTTGTACATCAATGGTGTTTGGTCTGAGAACTGTCATATGAAACTAGGTATCTCAGGGAAGGTAGCAAAACAAACTGTGAAGCTCATCCTACCATAAAATTAACTTGCTAAGTACTTTCACTGGGAGAAAATGCTCATACTTATGGTCAAAATTTAGTCTGACTTAAGGGAACACAGCTCCCAAAATCTTCATTTAGATACTTGCCTGGTTTGGGGCTAATTTTTTCCCCCAACTTAATAAATAAATGATCTTTTTTGCATTTTCAGCAAGTAAAAAGAAAAAATCTACATACTAATGTGACTCAGAACTGCTGTGAACAAATTTACTCAAATGCTACTAGCTCCTGGAAAAGTTGGATGAAATGTGAGGATGTGGTTAATGAATTGATGTAAGTGCTCTTAACAAGATACTTCTCAATGACTTTGTAGAATCTAAAATGAGGTTCTTTTTCTTCTTCCTTGTTTTTATTTTTTAGTATAAAAAATTTATTGAAGCAAATTTTAAAAAATATACTTAAATGGATCATTAAGGAGAGCAGGAAATTGAGCATTTTGCATTTGTTATAGGAATATCTATTTGACCCTTCAGAATCTAGTCTGTTTGAAACAGATTTAACATTTTCCTACATCTTTCTTTGCTAGAGGAATGTCAAAATGAAATTTAAATTGCAAGATAATGCATTCTTTTAGCTCCATATTAACTACGAGAATAACAAGAATTTCCACTTTTTTATTTATTATGAGAATTTTATTGCCAACTTATCGTCCAAAATCATATATATTTTTGTCATCATTAAAAAACACCACCATAAGAGAATTAACAACTTCACAGGACATGTGTTAAATGAGCTTACTGTTAGTGCTGGTTTACACTCCTGTAGGTGAGAAGTAAGTGTAAGGCTTTATATTGAGTGAATGTATTTACAATTTAAATAAATTTTTTAATGCAGTTTTTTAAAATACCCAACAATTAAACTCAGTCTGTTGAAGTAGTTGAAAGGATTACAGCTGACTCCTGTGAATTAGACATAAAGTTCTTGGCGGTGTCTTTCAAAAGAAGTAAATATGACCCATTCTTTTTAGCGTAGCTGTGCAGCTCATGTACCTGTCCCACTCAGGCTTGGGAAAGGAGGGAGAACTTAAGCCTGTGTTTAAAATTAAGTGTGTGCCTTAACTGTTCTTCCCAGCCAAAACTTTTCCTTTTCAAGAACCTGGACATGAGGTCATTCACTAAAGAATATTTTACTCAGGTACTATAGATCTTCTGTGCTACATATTGCTCTTACCATGTCAAAGTGATACTTCTTCCTAAAAGCATGTTTTGTTTGTATCTTTGTATAAAACTGGTTTTGTGCAACGTTATTTTTTATAAATGTTCTTTATCACAATTGCTTTTCCCCTTTTTTTTTCAGTGAAGAAACTGTGCTTCATTTTGGATCCACTCATATTGCAATTTGCATAATTGAAAGTAGGTTGATGACAAAGTGTAAATTGTATTCAGAAAACAAAAAAGTTAGCATTTTGTACTATTTCCAAATACAGGAAAAAAATACTTTGAGTTGCAAACTATATTGAAAACAGGAAAAAACCTCCAGTTTGTTGGAGCTTGCAGTGACATGAGTATTCTGTAATACAAGAATATGCACTTTTTTACAATTAATAGATCTTATTCATTTTAGAACTTGCATTATGCTGCTAATGCATTTATTCTATTACAAACGTGAATTATTTTTTATGATATTATAGGAAAAAGGAAAATATGCAGAGAACTGTAAGCAAACAAAATTGATGCTTTTTGAAGGATAAAGGAAAGGTGGTGGAGTTAATTGCGTACAGTTCCAAGTAGCTTTAGAACTAGCAGGAGGAAATTAGACGTTGTGTGAAAACAGCATGAAATGTAATTCAGAGCAGCTGTCTAATTTATCAGCAAGAACAAAGTGCTCATGTTCTTAAACTGTACTCAATTACTCTATTCAACCTTCTTTGACCTGTTCAGCCTGGTAGTGTTTGCTTAAAACTAAAAACTAAAGAAATTTTGCCAACCCTTTAAAATAAACTAAAAGAATCCCCATGAGCTTCCTTTACAATATACTTGTATTAATTTTTGAATTTATATAACTCTGGACTGATCGCCTCTTTAGAAGAGATGTATGACATTCTCTGCTTAACAGTGCAGAGTCAATAAACGTACATTCTTTTGAGACTGATTTCAAAATATTGCCAAACTGATGGCATATAACACAAAGCTAAGGGATTCTTCACTATGAGATATAATTGTGAAATCCTGAGATCCAAATTACACTTTGTTGGTAGCACATGGGATTGCTGTTATTCTGTGACTGTAGTAATATTTCCTCATGTACTGATCATGTCTCTGTTCATACTGTTCTTCAGAACAGTCTTTTAAACTCTGTTCATTCCACATTCTGTTTGGAAATCAAACAAAATACACAAACTAACTACAGAACAGATGTTCAACCAGAATAATGCAGTGTAACAACACCAGTTTTTAATCATATACTCCAATTTTCACTGTCAGTCTCTTATAAAACCCCATCAGCTGTTGTTCCAAATACAACATTTCTATCTAGAAGAGAAGTTACTCTTTGCATTTTAAATTTTGATAATACTTTCTTTTCCAGTGTAGATAAGACATTTGCCTCACAGAACCACAGAAGGGTTTAGCCTAGAAAGGATCACTGGAGGGCCTGTGGTCCTACCCTGCTACTCTGCCACCTCCCTGGGCAGCCTGTGCAAGTGCTTGGTCCCCTCACAGTGAAAGGGTTTTTCCTGATATTCAGAGGGAACATCCTCTGTTTCAGCTGCATGCCAACTACCTTTGATCCTGTCACGGGGCAGCAGAAGACTCGGTGTATAGTTCTTGCAAATACTGTTTACAGACAGAATTTGAAAATAGCAAACCTCGGTTATTATTCCTCTGATGAAAAAGACAATTGCTTCTGTAGAAAACTTGTGGATCCTTGGTAATGCTGATCATAGTGAAACCTTTTGCTGCCTGACCTAAAAAAACTCTTGCAGATGAAATAATTTTTGCAACCAAAATGTAGAAAGCAGCCTCCAGGTCCTTTTTGTAATTCTCCGCTTTCAACCTTTTTCCTCTGTGAATTAAAGATCTGTTTTGCAGTAGAGAAAGCAGATAAGAATTTTGTTGAACTTTTTCAGATATATTATCTGTATTAGCAGTGCAACTTACACATCTTTGGACATACTTTTGGGGCATTTTTACAGTCTTAGTAAAACTAACTCTGTTCTGAAAGTTTATATGTAAATAGATATGTTCTCTAAGGCAAATAGATAGTGTGTAAGGTTGTATATAGATAAAAAACAAAACATACCTTGAAAGGAGTTATAGCCTTAAATCTACAATTAAACCAAATGCTTTTGAGAAAATTCACTAAGGCTTCTGGACAAAGGTATTGTCAAGTGAACTAGAGCTTGGATAGAACATTTACAGAAGCCGTGTAATGTTCGTAGGGTTTTGTAAGACACATGTCTAGGCACTTTTGATTTAGAAACTGGCATGGCACAAAATAAGCATGATGTATCTGCGTAGGTTACAGAGTGACTGTGTGACGGATCTCAAAATACACCAATATATGAATGCTTCCTGAGAAGTCTTAGCAGGGTTTTATGCCTGGTCATATTTTTTCTGCAATGAAAGAAAATGCAAAGTCATCACTAGGAGTGATTGTGGACACAAAGATCAATGGGGTGGGAAATAGCAATGAAGAGGAAGAGTATGGTGTACAATGGCATCTGGATCTCTGAGTGAACTGCACATAGACACAGTTAAGTAATTAGAATACAATCCAGTGTAAATGTTATAAACAAAATTAATTCAGAGGGGGAAGACTTTGCAGTGGGAAACAATGGTTCTAGTGAATATGAATCTACAAATTTCTGTGGCAGAGCCTGTTTCTGTGCAAGGGAATTTTCTGCTACCTCTGCCTTTGCCTTCCAATACTAAATACCATGTCCAGTCCTGGTGTACACTAATTGAGAAGAGCGCTGAGAAATAAGGCATCCTCTAAGATGCAGGAAGACTCAGAGCTGTGTTGGTTTATCTTTGTAAGGGAAGTTTGTAGGAGAACTTAGCTCAGAGAGAGCGTTTTCAGTCTAACAAAGGCATACCAAGATAGAGTGTCTGTGTGAAGGGCAGTGTGTGGGCGTTAAAAGGGTTCTCTCCCTCCCAGCTGGTGCCATATTCCATCGTGAAACTTCCAAGTGCCTTCACCTTGCATCAAGCTCGACTTTCTTGTCACTGTCTTTGTGACCTTTTCTGATCCAACTCACGTTCCACTGGCTTCCTACAGACTCACCCACATCACTGAACATTTTTACATCTGTCTAACCCTTTTTCATGCTTGGAATATCCTTCATTGCCTAGGCTACCTCTCTGCATGTTTTCTCCTTTCGAGCACAGGTTGTTGCATGGGGACCCACAACATTATCAACTGTAAAGTAACGTGGAATAAAGTAATTAAACTTTTTTTAGGGGAAAACACTCATCTGTGCACTTGAGCTTACTTTACCATGGTTACACTGTTTTAGACCCATTTGTTGCTTCTGGTTTATGTTGCACTAAATATTGATTTTTAGTTCACTCTGTATCCCATTGCATTGTTATATTTTCCCAGATACGTGTTGTGCATAGCTTTTAGTTTAGCCAGAGGTGCTCCTTGTGTACCCTGCTGGAAGTGCTGAGAGGTATCACACAGTCATGGGGCTTAATGCTGGTGATGGCATTAAGCAAAGTTTATTCTTACTTATTGCCCACATCTATGCGTAACATGAGAATTATGAAAGCACTTCAGTATCTTGGCTGGCCTAGGCTTGCTAGAAATCTATAAAGATTGTGTTTTATAGGATAAAAAAGACAAACACCAGATTTCAAACATCCTAGAGTTCCTTAAGGCTGCTGATTGAGTTGACCAAAACTCACAAATGAGCCTGAATGGTTTGGTTTCAAACATTTCTTCTTTACTCGTGATTTTCTTTCTTTTTTTCATTTTGGTAGTTGTTATTGTTTTGGTGGGAGCTTGGGGGTTTTGTTTGCATTTGTTTGTGGTTTGTTTTTTCCTTCAAAAGCAATAGTCATTTTCTCTTGCTTGTTTTCAAAACTTTCCTGGGTCATGTGTTCCAGTAGGTTTATATGGCATATTTTGGGGACATGAATTATTTCTGTGCCCAGTTCTGCTTTGCTATAGGAAAAACTTGTGCAAAGTGAAGAATCTGAGGAAGGGGAGCATAATCGATGGAAACACAGGAGAAACCTTTCTCTTGAAAATAAGCAGATGAGTTTGTATTTAGTCATCAGTTAATAATGCATGACTTCTAATTTTAAATAAAAGCATATGGAAAATAATTGTAAAAAATGTTTACATAATCTTTTAATGATGAGTTATGAACAGCTTTAAGAATATTCTTTTTCTTGCAAACCATTCATACAAGCAGAATTTGAGACAAATCTTGATTGCAAGCATTACTTCAAAGTAACAGCATCTCATTTTACCACAGTTTTTATGTAAGAGAAAATGACTGAGAAAGGTTTCAAGTCATCCTTGATTCTCAAAAGAGCCTGTTGTTGAAGAGAGACCAGGTTGATGCCAGATGTGTAATGCTTCCGAGGATTTATAGAAGAGAGATGCTTGAGGACTATAAGGAATGAAGAACCACAGTGGATTGGGAATTGGAGATGACAGAATTGGCTGCCTGAAGTGGTGTGTGAGATCAAATTATCTTCGTCATAGTAGTTCTATTTTTAAGATACGTGTGATGAGGGAGGGTTAGTGAACTCAACCTTTGCTTATAAATATAGGTGGTTCATGAGTAAGTCTGAAATGGACTGAAAGCAAAATAAAGTCAGTATTTTGTTTTGAAAATCAGGCTTGAAAGTCTTGAATTGGTTAGGGATATAGTACACAAGTGTACAGTGTATGTATTATAGTAAAAACTAAATCAATTTGTTACCAGGACTTCAGGTGCCAGTTCATTAAATTAATGATGTGCCCAAATCTGCATCTTTGTGTAGCTGCATTGACCTGTATTGTGAGAAAAATGTGGTTCTTGCTGCAGTCAGTTTATAATCTAGAATGGAAATTGAAGTGATCCTAGGGATAACTAGATCACAAATGTTTTCCTTTTGATTCTGGTTGTTAAGCAACTGGTTTGAGATTATTTCTGTACAGCTTGGTTAGCAGTAGGTTGGACTTCCCCAGCTGATTTTCCCTCAAAAATACTTGGGAGCCGCTGTATAAAGCTTGTTCAGTATTTGTGTGTTGTCCATGGACTCTGACATAGGAGCAGATCAGGCAGATAAGGTGAGTATTGTTTCTTAGCAGCTCTTTGCAGAGTAACTTTGTAGTCTGTGCCTTTGTCATTGACATGTTACTCATATTTCACATAACTAAATGGCAAATAATTGTAATATTTGCCATACACTGTTATAGACTAGAGCTGACCATCTAAGGTTCATCTGATACAACTGGCATGCTTGCATCAAGCCATTATAGTCATGACCTTTAATACTTCTTAAAACAGTAAGAAGAACTGTGAAAGCTGATTGGTTTTAGTTAGAATTCTCAGTTGAGAACCAAGTGGCAGGAAAATTTTCCTTTTTGTAAAGAAATATTAGGTAGATCTGTCATCATCATAGAATTTTAAAAAACAGTTTCTTCTGGAAAATGGTATTTTGGTTCCATCACAAAGCTTAGTGTTCCCTTGCTGAGATAAAGAAAGCATAAATAAAAGATTCTGTTTTGAAAAGAATCCAGCCTGAGAATGGCAACCACTGACAGTAGTTATGGATATAGCTCAGTCATGATGTTTAGATGATATTGAGGCATTTGGTTAGAAACAGTAGGATTAACATGCACTGTTTAAATGATTACTATGTCTTTTTTTTTTGTTTTTCTTTTCTATGTGCCTGACCAACTGCTTGAGAAGTATGACATGAGTTTGTCTTGATAGGGTCTCTCAGAGTTTTTTTTAATGATCAGGCAATTACTTTTTGCTTCATACCTGTCTATGTTGCTGGCATGATTCAAAGTATACAGCAAGTTGCACTTTGTTTCAGTGAATTGATCTGCCCTTCTCCTCTCTGCTTTTGGCAATTGGATCTAATAACTGATCAGTTCTTCAAATTCAGAGCACCTATTCTTATGTTCTTGGGCAGTACCATTACAGTGAAACTCTGATCTTCACTGGAGTGCATAGCTGTTACTTTAAAACCAGTAATAATACAAAATGAATGTGTAAAGAAAGAATAAAAATATGCTAACTGTTTATCTTTTTGCCAAAAGGCTGTCCTTTCCTATAATATTAGAATGCTTTTATTTTTTATATCCAAGTACTTTATTGTACAATCACCATTCCTGTTTGCGAGTGGGTGACTTGTTAATGATCCCTCTGTCACTTAAGGACAGGGATAACAAGGTCACTGGGGAGAGTAAAAATTAGAGCAGAAAGTGTTCCTTGTGCATGTTGTTTTGCTCACTGAAGTATCTCTCCTTTCTAATCGTTATTCTCCATAAATTGTAAATAACAGGATTTGACGGAAATATAGATTGCCTTACTACACAGTAATGAATGCTTTAAGAATATGATCATTTGGAAAACTATGCCAAGAAGCAGAGAATTTTGTCTTCAGTCATCCAAAAATGTGCATTACAGAGCTCTTCTTCATCTTTGGCATCTATCAAGCAGCCTGCTGGAAGCAGCAGAGCTAGTAAACAAAGAACGTTGGAGTAAAATGGACCCCCATGGGGAATAATTTAAAGTCATACTGAAGTGTTGTTTTCAAAAGGCATCAAATCACATTTCCACTGGAATATCAGACATATTAAACGCATGTGTGATGGAGAGTTCAGGTTGAAAAAGACTGCTGCTTCTGCACTCACTGAAAAGCTCAACAACTCACAGTTATCTCTCCCTGTCACATCTGGCTCTGTACAAGCCCACAGTAATTCTGCCAGTTTGTAAGAACATTATTTAAGATATGTCAATATCTTTATTTTATCTTTTTTTTTTTTTTTAACCCACGTGTTTTATGCATGCAAAACCAGAGGCTAATAAGTATGTGCTGGTTTATTGTCTCTCCATCTGGGCTGTTTTTATGTATACAGTATGTCAATAATATTTTGATATACAGGATACAAAAGCATCTAATAAAAAACAGGGAATTGCAACTAAAATTTCCTGGGGTTTGGGGGGGGGAGGGGTGATTTTGTTTTAATTTTGTTGATTTGACAGCTGTCTCATGTTTCTGTGCATAGCTGGAGATTGCATTTGGCCCTGGCCGTGAATTGGGTTACTTGAAAACCAAATTTCTGTCCAGAACTCTCACCAACAGTTGCTGCATTCTCTAAACCAAACTCCACAAAGATTTGGAAGTGTATGTACTTGGAAGGTGGTTTAGGAAGAGGATGGGAGGTGGGTCATGGGCTAGGTTTTGCACTTCCTCTCTCAAACAAAGATACTATTATATTTTCTCTTCTTGACATCTGCTTAGCAAAAGGTAAACTTTGGTATGGTGAGAGCAAGAAACTACTGTGAGCTTGACAGAAGTACAAACAGGTCTTTTTATAGGGAACTTTGGAAAATAAGGTTTAAGAAAATGTTTTGTAGATTTTACTGTTTTTCCGGACAGCAGCTTGCCAAATCCATGACCCTGCTAGCCACAGTTCTAAAGAATCCTACTGTTGGTAAGCTCTGATTAGCAGAATTTCCTGTTACTGCCTCGTAGACTCTTCCAATGTGGAGAGGCCTGGCAGAAGTATTGCATAATGGGTAGGCCTAGATGTGGAAGTGAAGGCCGTGGCCTGTGGCATGTGGAAGGAGAGACCCTGAACCATGTAGAATAAATGCTGCTGAAGTGCCATTTTCATGTGTTAAGGGGAGATGTTGGCCAAGGGCAGTTTTACATCTGTCCCTGTCCGTGCTCACCAAGGTTGGTGGGGCTGGAGAGCAGAAGGCACTCCTGAGTAATTGTGTAGCAGCTTGGTCTGAGCTGGCACCTTGGGGATGCTGCTGTGCACCCAAGATGTCAGCTGGGACTTAGAGAAGGTACCTGAAAGCCAAGTGCAGGTATCCAACTCCAGTAAAAACTGTTCCTTGTGTGGAACAGCCATCTCAGCCAGGTGGTGTTAGTGCCATTGTGCATTTGGTTAATTTAGTGGGTGATTTTGGTTTTCTTTGGTGGGGCTTGACTTGAAGGTGCAGAGCAGATAAAGTGATGCACTGCCATACCCAAGAAACACCCTCACCATACTCATTTGAAAAATCAGCACCTTTTATCTTGTATTTATTTAGCTGATCCAGCCTAACTCACTGTGCAAGCACTGCAGCAGGATGTCTGCTTGGTTCACTGGTGACCTTGTAAACACTCCCTCTTGTAGGTAGCTGCCTAGCATCAAGTTTCCGCTAGAGTGCTAGTGTTTTTCAATTTTTGGAGGTCAGAACATGTTACAAGCAATTTTTGTGTTGTCACTCAAGAATTTTTGTATGGTTACTCAGTTTAGATCCAAATTATTTTGAAATTCATGGCTTTTAGATTTGAACTGGATATTCAAAAAGCGGAAACACATTTCAGGTTCCCTCATTTCTTTTATGATGATAGCATTTGGTGCCAAATGGGGCATTTTAATCTCTTTTTTAATACTGAAATTGTGATTTTTTTTTTTCACCTTCCACATCAGAGAAGTAAGGTAATTAGAAGAAAATATTCATTTGCATGTCTATAGAGGTATACTTAGCAGTCCATTGAATTGTCATTTGAATTTCAAAATGCTTTGAGAATTTGAGATTTATTTTTAAAAAAAAGGAAAAAAAAACCAAACCGAAAAGCCTCAGCAAGATTTTTGCAGGGCAAGCACCATATGTAGTTTTATTGTGTTGTATATGGTGGTGATTTTAGCTTTCTAAGGAATAGAAAGTTAGAAGTAAACCTTCATCTGCACTCTGCTGTTTTGTTTTTTCATCATTGAAACTTCATTGATTTTAAAACTACAGGTGTGAAACTTTCCTCATTAACTTGCATACTGCAGTTGATAGGGCACATCTATCTAAACCATTATTTCTCTCTGGAAAATGAAAAAAAATTGTAGTATTGCCCACCTGTTTTATCTAATCATCATTATAGCACAACAGGAAATAAGTAAAGGCATTCTCTTAGAATATTTAAGACAAAAGAATTTAATACATCTTTTAAAACAGTAATATTAAGGGAGACTGAAAAAAACCCCTTTGTATTATCTGGCTTTTGGTGCTTCTTAAGCCCATCAAATGCAGCTATTGAAGGTAAGTGTTGTGTGTGAACAGTCTTGTTGGTACTGAATATTTCAATAAGCTTAAGGTAGTAAGACTGCGTGCAGGAGGGAATCTTGGGAGAGGATAAACCTAAAAGTCAGCATAATGGGGATGAAGAAAAGCTGGAAGAGGGACTGCAATATAAGAGCTGCTTTGCTGAAGGTTTTACTTGTTTTTGCCTCGTTGAAATGCTTGTGTGTGCACTTCATATCTAGAATTTCTTTCACTAATTTTTCTCCTAATAGTCAAAACATCCTGTTCTTTTACTGTGGGTCAGGAAAATGGCACAAAGATGAAGTAAAGTTAGTGGCACAGACTTTCTTATTTGACACATGGGGTTAAATGGTGGCCCTTTAGAAAATCAACACAGAACTTCCAAGTTGTGAGTTTAGGATCTCCCCAAAGAGCTCGAATTTAGCAAGTCATTTGGACACTGTGGCAATCCCTGGGATGGGGATTGTGCCCATTAAACTGACAGCATGTGATTGTGCCAGTGAAGTATTTGTCTGGTTATGAGACTGTTTCACCAGTCATGATTGCCAGCTTGGGTATGTCTCAGTGCTTCCTGAGTCCCCACAAATCCCACTGGTGCTGCCCCAGACAGCAGTGTCAGTATCAGTACCAGCACATGCCATGTGCCAGGTCAGTGTGTGCTTAATCTTGGAAAGTTTCCCTAAATGTTGTAAGACCTTTTCTTTAGTTAAGGATCCCTAAAGATCTGTTTGATTTGATTTGTTATCACGAGAGTTAAGACTGTTTACACTTGTTAGTGTTTTTTAAAAGTGTTCATTAAAGAAAAACTTAATGGCCCCTCAGTTTCATCTGATTTAGACCATTTTTCATCTTGCTTCTAGGCATATGTTTTTTTCTTCCATTAGTATCCTATCATTTGCCAAAGCCAGACTGCTGTAAGACTCACCGCATTGCAAGTGGTGCCTTGTGTGGATAGCAGTGCCTGTGATTATTAAAGAAAGTTTCCTTTCTTTAAATAAAGGCTTTGACTTTTTTATCACACCTAAAGGCTATTAAGTTTTAAATGTCATTTGTTTTTCATTAAAAAGGCTTTTCTGTTTTAAATCCTTGACTTATTTTTATTGGAAAAGTAATATTCATCTCTTTTTTTAAAATTATTGGTGCTTAATCCATTAGCTAAATACAGAACAGTAATCCCATATGGCAAAGTAGGTCTTGCTGGATGTGTGGGGGTGTGCACATGTGTGTACGTGCATGAATGTTTTTATGCTTTCAGCCTTCTTTATTATCCTCCTTTAACTTCTGCTTCCTCTAAATTTGTCCTGGTGCAGAAATTATGAATGTTGATTAAAGATGTATCTATATTCACATGCAAAACTAGAAAATCAACCCATTCCTGAAGTGACCAGTGTTCATGATTCTTTTCTTTCATTCTACCCATATTTAGAGGTGCTCTTTGAATGTGCTTTCTAAAATAAAAACTTACATTTGATATGTTTTCCTCAGTTCATCTGCGTTTAGTTGCAAATGCTACCTCCTGTTTCAAAATCAGACAGATGAAGCATCTGCTGGAGGCATATGAGCATTGTAGACAGGATCAAACTTGCAGTTTATCAGCTATACCCTTGTTAGGTGTTGTCATATTAGTCAATAGAGATCTTTGTTGTGGCTTTAGGGAGGCAGTGGGAGGTGACATAAGAAGCCTGAAAGCTGTTAAGCTGGAGGGAATGTGTATTCCCAGTATATCATGCTGACAGAAACCTTGATTTGGTTGTAGTACAGTTATAGTAAGTTAAAGTTCTTAACACAGAAGTACACTAAAACAGCAGATCACAATTTCTGCTACTCCTCTTCTCTGGTGAATTTTTCTGCGGAGTGCAAGGCTCCCCTGCCCCATCTTCCCTGACCTAATGAGTCCTGTGTAGAGGAGACACTCCCAAGTGGGCAGCCCTGTAGTGCCCTGGCTGGGGAGGGAAAAGGGCTATCACTGAGATCCCCTGCTTTGAAGAGTCACTCAGCGTGGTTTGTTGCAGAACTGATCAAGAGATCTTGATACTGCTGGTCTTTGGTTTTCTGCATATCACCCAAAGGTTTTGCTCTGCCTGCCACCATTATCAGCACACATTCACGTATTATAGTCTGACCAACTGTGGTTGTGGCCAAGGAGCGTTAGAGAGGTAAATGTGTAAACAAACACTGTTTATGTCTCCAAAACCACAGCGTACCAGGTATAGCCCTGGGAACAAATTAGCATGAGTCCATCGTGGTTTTATGCCTTGACACAAAACTGTAACAGAAGAGAGAACTGATGCAGCTGGGTTATTTCTGACTAATTTGAAGAGGCTTTTCTGTGATTATAAGTGTAAAATAATGGAAAAAAGTTATTCTGTTATTAAATCTAAATTATTAAACAGTCCTTTTGACCACTTGTTTATGAATTAGAAAATTTTGCAGGGGTGTCAACATCTGTAGCAAAATTGTGAATTACTATAACACCAGTTTGGTATCTTCTCTTTTTTGTCTGACAGATTATGCTTGGAGAAGTAGCTTGATCTGACTATTTTATACTCATATTCTGTATAAGAGTTACTAAACTATTATTGCTTTAAAAGCATTTAACATTTTTATTTATTTGTTTCGACAGTTCACTTTTGTTTATATTTTTTCTCCTGTATGTGCAAAATTGATTGGCCTTACAAGTTTTACCTGTACAGGCTATTGCAGATTGGTTTCAGTGGCAACTATTGTAATTTTTCTTTAAAATACCAGTTTTGCAAATACTTAAGGCCTCTGTTTATTTATAATTAAAAGTCTGAAAACATGTTGTTGGCTTAATCTCCTAACTGTGGCTGTGTTAGTATCCTTTCTTGGCCAACTGATATTTGGGGGAAAAAAATGGAGTAGTTTTGAAGCTGATGAGAGATTCTTTTGACTTTATAGGCCTGGCTCTGAAATTAAACAGCTTTTTGAAGAATAGATTATAGTTTTAAGCTTGCAACGTTGAAAACATTTCTTTCTACCTGTTAGCCTTTTAGCTTGGTTTTTATCATTCCTGTAATTCTAAAAAAGAAAAATACCGTACTGCTTCCTCATTTTTAGCCTTTAATCCAGTGTGAAATTGGAAATGATGGTTAAAGTTTAACCTAACCCAACTGATATTTGAGAATAAAATATACTAAAATTATTTCTATTAACAGAGAAGATGTACTCAATATTTTCCTGAATCCTTGGACTTCCCACACACAATTGCTTTTCATGACAAAATTTAAAACCCATAGGTAACATTGTTACCATGTGCACAAGCTGTTGTCCAGAGGAGGAATAATATTGAGTAAGAGAAATGTTATTACAGGAAATCAGGATGAAAGATCTTTTATCAACAAGAGAGGAGAAGTGAGTGTGATGCTGGTGGTTAAGGAGCTCTCCCAATCAAACTCCAGGCTGTCCACTGCTATGAATCTTATTATTTCCTTTCTCTTCTGAAAAGGTGCCATTCCATTTCTTGGCATTTTTTGGTGTGTTTGAACACTCTGATGACCTGTGTGATGACCATCTCCTCAGGTTCCAGAAAGTTAATTTTAAGTGGCTAGATCAGTGTAAAGGAAGAAATTCTCTATATCTACATTCATTATTTCTGGCTTGTGTTCCCATTCCCGTGCAGAAACCCTCCAATTTCAGACAGATTGTGTCTGGTTTTGCCACAGTGGATATTGGTGTAGTCTGAAGTTTACAGTTTAGCTGGGAAGAAGACCCTGGGGACATAATTTCAGACTCTTAACTTATTCACTAGAGGATGCTGCTTCTCAAACAAATTGCTACAAATCTCTGTACTTAGTGAGGCCAACTGTGAAATGAGAATAATAACGCTTATGCACCTTCGTAAAGTGATTTCAAATCTACAAATGGAAATTTAGGTTCAAAGCATTATTACTATTATTATTATTAACCACATTTTCCAGATAGGGTAATGAAGAAGAGAGAAGTGTAGCTCCTTTTCTTAGTATCTTCTCCCCAAATGTACTAACATGCTGGCCAGGCTGTATTTTCTGTGTCTCTCTGGATCTGATAAACAGCTGATAAGAGTCTTTTACAGTTATGTTTAGTCTGAATAAATTATGCTTTTAGATATTCAGACATTATTTCCTTTATATCTTGACCCAAATGTTGTTTAACACATTAAAAAAAATGTTCATTGGGATAAAAACCAATAAAGTTTCCTTAAAAACTTTTATTTTAAGGGGGTGCCTCTAAACTGACTATTATATGATCATCAGTTCTATAAATTAACTAATCTGTTAGCCCATGAAGCAGATGGAGAGAGACAAAGGTTTCCTCATGCAGTCATATTATGAAAGTCATTAGATTAAGAAATAGTAATAAACATGATACTGTTTTAATCACCCTTCTGGTTTAAGCCTTTAGGATTTGCATTTTAAAGGGCAACTCCTTTGCTGCGAAGTCCATAAAATCACTTTAAATATATGAAAGCTAATGGTAAGACTGTATGTGGGACTTTTTTCACACTGAAAATGGCAACATTTGATTGATTTAAAAATCTGTCCAGTACTGTGAGGTTCAAGCCTTTGAAGCACAGTAATCAGTTTTCTGTTAAATTTCAATTTCTGGCTGAAAGTACCAATATGACTCAGGTTGCACTCGGTTTTCTGACTTGGTTGGGTGCTCCCTAGAGCACTGATTTTGCAGAGGTTTGGTAGAAGACCTAAGCACTTTTAAAATGGAAATAAACTCATGGTTCTTCTGGAATGGATAATGTGGCTTTAAGGTTTAAATCTAAGCCTGTGCTACAGTGCTGTTTTGGTGGATTTTTTGGACTGTGTCCCTGTTGTCTCAGGCTGGGTGTGCTGAATGTTAAAGATGTTTTTAAGGGGCAGTACTTAACTGGTGAGCTTTGGATACCTCTTTCTCAGTATCATTCTGCTTGAAGCTGTGAGGACATGTGGACAGCTGTGCACACTCAAAGGGCAAAGAGACTTTAGGAAAAAAAATATTAAAAACCTGGAAAGGCAGTTCTCTGCAAACTTTTTGGAGGATCACAAAGAGCTTGGTGGATTTGGATGGAGTAGTGGTGTAAGCTTTAGAATATGCTTTGAGTTTGAGGTCCACTTTAAATAGTCAAATAAACCAAAAGATATCAGGATGTAATTACTTTTATGATGGTCTTTATATTCACTTCAGGAGAAATAATAAAGTTATTTATGATACAATGTTGTGTATAAGGAACCTAAATTAGGTCTTGGTAAGAGATATTGCTTATTTAAAAAGAGATGTTCACTAAGACAGTCATTATACTTTTCTACTGAAGGATTTATGGTTTTGAAATGGTTATGCCCCATAACTCTTAATTAAGCTTGACAGTTTTAGCATTGAAATTTAAGTAGTTGGTTGGAAAGACAGTCTGCAAACAAGAGCCTCTCTTAATGGTCCCAGAGCTTGTCTTTGTTTACAGGCTTTACTGTATTGTGAGAAAAGGAAGAAAGTAACAGTTGTCTTTAATTATGCACCATGTGCAACATGTCAAAACAAGGGACTATAAACAAGCACAGGTGACTTATACTAAAAGCAGTTATCATAGACTCTGTGTAGTGACTAAACGTACCAAACTTTATTGGTGTGACAGGTATCTTATGGGAACAGTGTGTCATAATGATTTGGAGGGTCTGCTTCAGTAAGTAGTCTACTTACAGGCATGACCTACTTTTTTGTGAGCCAATCTTTGCTGGATATGGTGTCCCGTTCTGCCAGACTACAGTGATCCCAGTAATGCTATCACACCATTTACTTGCAAAGGGCTTTTTCAATCTTACTTAAAAGTTATATGAACGATGAAGAGCTCTCATTACAAAATTTTCAACATTAATTAATTTTTTCATACCTCTGGAAGAAGCATCAATATTCTGGTAGTGTTGTCTCTTTGATTCTTTATCACCCCCTAGTTTTATTCCAAGACACAGGTTTTGGGTGGTTCCTGATTTGAGTAAGCTTATTGTAGCTATTCAGTCCACAGAATTTTGATTTTAGGTCTTATTTTTCTACCAGATGCAACACAATGACATATTACAGAATAAAATGTGAAGAGGAACTTCATCCAGGTTACATAAAAATTCCTTACCTGACTGATAATGTAATGCAATTTTCATCGCCTTTGTGGTTTTATCTTTCTTTTTGTTTGTTTTACCTTGTTTTCTCCAAGTGTAGATTTATCTATTTATAAAATATATAGAAGTAGGTCTTAAAAATGTTTTGTTAAAAAAAGAAGCCAGTGGTGGATGTAAAGTTATAGAATGTCCTAAAACAGGCAGCAAAACTGAGCTGCCTTCGTCAGGTAAAAAAATTAACTCTTGAAATAATAAAGTTAAGCTCATTAAATCAGAAGACATAATTTTAGAAGTGAAATGTTTGTGAAGGTTGGGAAATTACAGTCATTGCCTTTCCTTCCTGTATCTGTTAAAAGAGTTCTCATTGTAGTATTGGATAAGGTTCCCCTCCTCATCACTCTGCCAGAATCTTACTCCAGAGGCCCAAACACCCTCCCACTGCCACCACCGCTTGTGTGGGCTGTTGTTATGACCACCTGGAAAGCCCCTTTTGTCCTTCTGAACCTTCTGGATGGCACTCTGGACCTTGTGCCAGATCCACTCCCTTCAAAGTGCAGAGGAATCTGCTTTGGGGAAACTGCAAGACTGAAAAGGTGGTATGGGCACACATGTGCTCTCTGGCATTCACCCCAAAGGGGTTTGAGGTGTTGCAGAACCAACTGTCTCAGCATGGATTTTCATGAAAGCATGTGAGGTGAAATCCTGGGAGTCAGTGGGAGTTTACTCATCAGTCCCATCCATTATATCTGAGCGATGCCTTAGGTTTTAACTTACGTATTTTTCAAATCCTGTACTGCCTCGTGTGTAACTCTGAAGTTTCATGTGGCCTGTTAACTACTGTTCTCTCATGCTGGTTAGACATAACAAGCCTCTCTAGGTTTGCTCTTCAAGGACACCAGGCCCCAAAATGTGTAAACTAAAGCCTGAGACGGGGGGCCAAACTTGGGGTAATTACATAATTAACTGAGGTTATAATTGGAGAATTAACCCTGATAAGCAAATGGACCAAACTTATAAAAGTGTGAAGAACCCATGACCCAGTGTCCATCTTGGGTGTAGCCTTTTGACTGCCCAGGGTGTACCTTTGAAGGCCCTTCAAATAAATACCTACTTTTATTCTCTTATTCTTGTCTAGTCTGTGTTTTTAGGTGGCTACCTCAAGGCATCATGAGGAGTAAATAATTAATGGTTACAGAGGTCACAATTTGCTCAACTTTTTTAAACTCAGTGAACTTACTAAATATGAGATCCAACCATCTCCAAAGTCCATCATAGCCTGGTTGAATGTTTTGTGCTTTTAAATAAGTGCTTAATTAGTACACATAAGTTCAGGACAGTAAAAGATACTGTATTTCATTGGGATGGCCGAACAGAAGTAGGGAAAGAGAAGGCTGTAATTGTCCACACTGGAGTTTGGCCAGAAGCCATCTGTGATTTGTAATGTTTGTGGTAAGATAAGGCTGAGAAGCGGAAAGGAACTTTTGTTTTTTCATATTGACTCATTTGCTGAATAGGTGTGTGATCTTCCTGCAGTCACATAATGCCTATTTTCCCCTTTCTGAAAATGGGATGTTACTGTGTGCCCTCACTACATTATACTGGAGTTTAGCCCCTGGGCTATTCAGCAAATGCACACAGGACTTCTAGTCACGTACTAAAAATAAGCTTTTAGGTGTACTTGTCCTGAGCATGGTAGTGGGACTGTATATACAGGGCAGAGGGAGAAATTGTGTACACAGTACAATCCATCAGCATAAATGTACTAAAGAGGAATCAAACTGAGTTTGTCAGTGGGAATACCATGAGAAGTGGGAAGACTGAAGCATCTAAAATTCCACTCTGTTGGATTTGGACATCTTACACTGTGTTGCAGAAAGTTACTCCCTCCTTTTATTACTGCTAGTGCCAAGTCTTCTGAACATAGTGAGAAAACCACTCTTCTTGCCTGGCAATTATCCTACAAAACCAGACGTTACACTTTTCTCTGAAAGCATGTCACACATTAGGAAGGAAGCAACAGTGGATATAATGTTCCTGTAATACCATGGTATTGGAAGTAATGAAGTAATTGGAGGATATATTCAAAGTGGGAAAGAGAGGTTTGAATAAGTTGAAGCACAAACTGTGTTCAGGTCAGTGGACTGCAGAATCAGACTTCCACAGGCTACTCCTGTTTAACTGTTTTATGAAAATAATTCCATTAATATATTTAATTTTGTCATGTCTGGGGAGGACAGCACTGTCATGACTGAATTTAGATACAAATTCCCTTTGATAGAGAGGGAACCTGAACGTGGGTCATCAGCCTCATGAGGGCATGCACTAACTTTATGCATGCTGATGAAAGGTATAGCTCCTTCCCAGATTTTAAAAAGGAGATGGCTGACATTGTGAAGCAGTATCTAATAGGCATGTTCCAAAAACAGCTACTTCAAACATGCTCTTGAGATGAGATCAGTAGAGAAATGTCTCGTTGGTGGATGGGGTGTTGTTTTGACATCAGAGGAGGCATCAGGTTCTGTCAGCCTCTTAAACTTAAGATGCATCCTGGTGCAAATAGAAATTAGACTTTTATGTGCATATATATGGATATGTTAGTGTCAGTAACTGGAGTGTCAGTGGAGTGCCTGGTAGCAGCAGAGCAGGGGTTTTAAATGCTGTGCAGTCAGGCACTTGTGTGTTCCCCTGGTTCCTACTCTTTGGTCTGTACTCCAATATATGAATCATTAAGTAGATATTAAATTGTGTTAATCCTGTAGAAAATATCCAGAGGTATCTGTTGACCATAGATAGGTGAAATGGCACGGTTCTGTTTGCTGAGCCAAATGTTTGCAGAGGGGGTAGTGCTTCGTGCCGATTTGTCCGGAGAGACTGCTGACATCTGCCTGCTCTGCCCCGTGATTCCTTGAAGTCACCTTGCCCTTGCTGTGTGCAGATTGAGCTGACGATATTGACTGCCAGGGGAGCTTGTATGCCCGGTTGTATCCTTGGAAATAGAGACATCCCAGATAACAAGTATTGTTAGTGTGATGTATTCAGAAGGTGTTGATACTGTGTTTTTAAAATGCATGGAGGGCAGTATATTAGACCTGGCTATTACACAGCTAGAAAGTAAGCACCTATCTCGAGTTTTCTTTTAAGGTTGGAACTTCCTTGAATAGTAATAGTTGTTTGGATGGCACTGAAGAGATCAGTCAGTGATTCCTAAAGTTTTTTGAAAGGGAAGTTATTCTAATGTTTTGGTTTGTTTTTTTTTTTGTTTTTTTTTTTTTTTTTTTTTTTTTTGGGGGGGTGGGGGAAGTTATGAATAGAAGCTAATGTTTTACTATAATTTGTGTTTCTTTTCCAGCCTGCAGATAAAATGGAAATTTCATAGATTTTCTCAAGAATTGCTTATATTTTCACTTTGATGCAGATTTAAGCTCCAAACAAATGCTCTGTGCCTAGAAATTTTAAACACTAAAGTCAATTTTACCGTAACACTATCAATATTTTTATAGCAAGCCTGTATGTCTAATTCTTGTCTCTTAATATCTTCCAACTAGTAACGAACTTACAAGGTGTAAAATGGGTACTGTTTCAGATGATAACTTGCCTGTGAATAACAAAGCAAAGCACTTAGGAATTTTTTTTACAATGTAGTTGCAATGAAGGACATGCATTTTTAAAGTTTACTTTAAGTGTGAAAGTTGTGTCAGATTTTGCAACCTTAGGGACTAGTCTTCCCATTCTGCACAAAATTGTCTTTCCACCTGCTATTTCACTTACTATTCATCACTTCAGTCTCACTTGGCTATTTTTTTCCGTGCTACAGGATGAAACATATCTGAATAATATTCTAGACCTCTACTTCTCTGTGCCTATATCAGAAATCTCTCTTTTTTGGATTGTTGGACAATTTGAGTCCAGTCTTGAAAACTGGAAGAGTGTAAGTGAATAGCTGATAACATCTCAGCTAAACAAACCACTGCTGCTTCCAGCTAATTCTGACCTTTGCTGTGCTCAGGTGGAAATGAAAGTCCAATTCACACAAAGCGCAGAATTATGGGTGTATGGTCTGGCCACGTCTCTGGAGACAAGCAGCAAAGGTGTGAGGTAAATCAAGCCAAAGGCCTTGCAGTGGGAAATGGTGCATCTGCCAGTGTGTGACTCAAAGAGCTTGCTTTATGATTTATGTATATTGCTGCCTCCCCAAAGTGACTGGTTACTCTGCTGTTTATTTTTAAATGAAAGCTGGTAATGGGACGCAAGCATCATTTCCATGTATATAATAGTAAGAAGTGTGATTGCTATTATTGCTATTTAAACAGACAGTTCTCAAGATTCAGTTCAGTTCTGTGTTGCCCTAGAGAGTTGAATCCTGCCATGAAGTTTCTTTGTGATGCTGGACAAGTTATCTAAAACTGAAGATTCACTGGTGGGAACTGTGTGATCTTATTCTGCTTGGCCAGACTGAGATGTTTGACACATAAAGAGCAGAAGTCCCAAGCACTCAGAAATGCAGTTATAGGCAACAGGACTCAGCATGAAAAGAAGTGTCCCATCACACACTGAGATCAGAAATGCAGCTCTCACATTCTCCAGAGAAGCACCAGAATTAATTGACAAATTTCATTGCAAGGCATGGCACCTTTCTAGACACAGTGGTTGATGATGTGGGTGGATTATCCCATGTGTATGGCCATGTTTGTAACTTATTGTGAGAAATTAGTTGGTTTGAATTCATCCACATAAATTCTTGTAGAGGGTTCTCCAGAGGGTAACACATTGCAGCTTTTCAATAAGACTGATTGCACAAATCCCCTTTTCTTCCTACTCTTCTTGCTGGAATTTACCTGGAGAATTAAGAGCTGCAAAATATTTAAAAATCAATAGAATTTACATGAAAAAATTAACACTAAAATGCATTGACAGGGATAACAGTGTTTTTCCATGAAAATCAGTTGGGTATGCATATTTGATTTATTCATTCAATAAGTTTGAGAACATGTTTTTAAGGTCTGTGATCCTTTTGCATAATTTTTGCTGGTTTATTATTGGAGTTGTCATTGTTATGAGGAAAATTAAATGGCTTATTTGGAGGCTTGGGATTCAGTGTGGTAAAAAGCAGCTACACAATGTTTTACAAGTAGTGGCTATAATTAATACAATAGTCTAAGCTTAAGTGTTTTTCTGAATTAAAGCTGACAACTACCTTTTCAGCAAGAGCACAGATGGATGAAGTAGATTTTACTGACTAGAAGTTTTTCCATTTTCAGAGTTGTAGGTTCTGCAGGAATTGTGAAACTTATAAAATGTGAAATGTTTCTATTTTAGAGTGTTGATTTGGTCTGCATAATGGTCCTATGAAATGATCCTTTTTTATCCTTTATAATCCTTGGTACCACAGCAGAGCACTGGACTTCCTGATGAAAAGAAACACTGTTGGGGGAAATCTTAGCTCAAGAAAGAGAACAGCAGAATGAGGACTTTTTTTGTATAAGGTGCACTATTTGTTCTGTTCAAAGTGAGGTTTTAGCCAGAAAGATAACCTTAGAAAGTAGCATCTTAGGATTTGATGTTAAGTGCTTTTTCAGGAATTTATAATGCTACATTTATAAGTTTGGGGTTAACTCCCCCTCACACCTTCCCCACATGATAGATAAAAGTGTCAAATTGCCTATTAAGCATAAAAATCTAAAGTTAGAACCAAATTTTGATGCATATAAAATTACAGAAATGTCATGTAAACTAAACTGATCTTGTGGCATTAGTCATGTTAGTTTGGTAAAGGCATTGTTTAAAAAATATGAATAAAAATTTAAAAGTCAGAAGCCATGTGGCTATTGGCATATTTGCATTAACATTTTATTTTGGATCAAGAATATGATTTTGAAGCAAGTATCATGATCCTGCCTGTTTGCTCTGGTTTGCTTTACATTGCAGAATGGTTTTGGAATATGTAAACCAATTTCCTTTTTGATAAAAATGTGCTCCAGGCGTGCACATAACACTCTCCTACTGCTAATGGGTCTACAAAACCAGACTATGCTTAACCTGAAGTAGCCACCTTCTCTCCCTTTCTCCCAAAACATGTGCAGTGTGAATATCATACCTTCAGTATCAACAGTTTTGCTTTACACATTGATTTTATTCTGCCATGCTACTTGCTATGTTAGACCTACATAGTGCTCATAGTGAGCTGCCAAAGACATTAATTGATAAAACCAGAATCTTGTCTTGTGAGGCAGAAGTCAGCTTTCAAGAAGTGCTATATCAGCAAGTAAATTAAGAATTGTATATGTGTAGCAGGTAGGAAACTACTAGGTGATGTGTTTCAATGTCTAAAAAAACAAAAAGCAAACAACAATGATGAAGAAACCCTTTCAGGAAAACAGGGAATGCTCCTTAGTCTGATGGACCCATTCCCCCTTAGTTTCTGTCTTATGAATCATTTACTTCATTCCTGGTGGAGAGATTGTTCCTTTTGAGTATGTTTGGGAAGTGGATCTTGAAAAAAGCTCTGAATAAAATGGTCCATTTCAATAAGCAGAGTATCAGTTTTGGGCTTAACGCTTAGAGACAGGTGCTTACTTGGCAGAAAATGGTGTTGATTTGGTGCTGATCCCCCAAACTCCTTTATTTTTATTTTGAAAACCCCAAGTTGTCTCAGTAATCTTGCTCTGGCTATCTGTAGCAATAACCTTATCTAGTGTCACTGTAGTTTTGTTATATTTGCTGGTTTCATGAACTGCTTTCTTTAGGGTTTATTATGATAGACTCACAGTAAATATAACTTAGAATCAAAATTCTGATTTAATTAGAATCAAAATTTTGATGTTAATTCTTGTGCAGCTGAAGAAACTTCAATTGCCATACAAAGAGCTGCCTCAGCCTGTTGCTCTCCTGTCTTATCAGTCAGTTTTGGAATTGTGAAAAAAAGCCTTGTTCCTTCCTACATACTCTGACATTTAAGTAGCCAGTGACTGTTCATTTGAAATTAAACTGATGGGTAGAAATTTTCTGAGTAAGTTATGGTACAGGAAATCGATTTTTTTTTCTCTTTATGTGTTTTTTTGTTTGGGTTTTGGTTTTGGTATTTTTTTTGTTTTGTTATGTTGGGGTTTTTTTGTTGTTGGGGTTTTATTTATTTGGGATTTTTTTGTTTGTTTGCTTGCTTGGTTTGGTTTCTGGGTTTGGTTTTTTTTGCTTTGTTTGGGGGTTTTTGTGGGGTTGTTTTTGTTTGGTTTGGGCTTTTTTGTTTGTTTTTGCTGTCATGGTATGTTTAAATATATATCATGATACATCTATAGACTGATGTGAGAGCAGCAACATGAGCAGGAAGAAATTTTCAGTGAGATCATTCAGAGCTTTTTCTCTCAGAAGCTTTTGTATATTTGGACTTCCACCTATATGATCAGGAACGTGTGTAACTGCAGTGTCTTTTCAATGGATCTTGGTTAGTATCTTGGGTATTTAGATATATTTCTATCAATACAGAATTTTTTGGAAAATTATAACCAACTTCCAACTTTCAGCTCTGCACTTGTACTACCTGTTTCTTTCCCACTTCTTCCTCTGTACTAAACCTGATTTTTTGTTGATGTTTGATAGATCACTGTAAATGAAAGGAATGGCTCCTCTTCAGGCAAACAGTAAAACACAAATATCAAAAAACAAAACCAAAACATTAATTGTTTATTGGAAGCCCCTTTCTGTGGCTGAAGCTCTGACTTTGATGTCCCCCCATTGTGTATTACCACTTGCATCATGTCAAAAAGTCTGGGAATATCAGTGATCTTTCCCAAAGGCCCTCTTGTTTGAAGCATTGAAAGTCTTTTCCTTGCCTCAGAAATTCAATGGCCAAGAACCTCAGAGACCAGAAAAACTCCTAGTGATATGATTCTAACACTGAAAGGAAGCAAACTGGCATATATTGTTTTATTGGCTACCAGGGAAAAGGTTGTCTTTAAAAATATATATGCCTTTTGCATATGCTTTGTGACAGACATACAGCCTGAAGACTGGCACATGGCAAGGGGAAATCAATAAAAAATTCATAATAATATTATAAATATTTATAAAATAGCTAGATGAGTATAATATGGCAGGGAGAAGCCAAGAAGGCTTTTAGAATAGCAGATGTGTGCTCTAAAATATATTGGAATTGTTCTGAGTGAGTTACAATGTGGTGAAAAGTCATTGCATAGGCAGTGCATAGGCTATCAGGGATGCTCACAACACTTTTGATAGAAGTCCTTTTCAAAGCAACCATGAGAAGTTTCATCAAAGAAGTTCAGCTTAATAATTTTGGAAAGACGGGAAAGAAAAAAGTTTTCGGAAGTGATGAAGTTATTCACTGATGGTGCCAGTAGACGTAGGCATTGTTGATTGACTGATTGATTTGTAACTTAGAAAATGTTTCCAGTAGGATTAAAAGTGATCCAGCTTTATTCAAAGATTAGGAATTTTCCAAGTGTGCTAAAAGACTTTTTGACTGTATTTTTTCATATAACTGCCTGTTCACATAGTTGTGCACATGTTAATACATACTTTGTAAGTTATGCCTGTAAGACTGCAAGGTTTATATGCATCATACATAAAAACAAGAAAGGGGAAGAATGTGGTTCCTTAAATGCAAGTAACAATTTCCTATAGTCATCCTCCTTTCCTGTAGAAATCAGGCTTTAAGTGCATGGCTGATTCTTCTACAGGAGGACTTTGACTGTGGGACGTGACTCCATTTGTTCTCTGTGCTGATGTAAATATCAAGAATAAGCTGGAGGTTTTGTAGGGAGGAATTTATTGTTTTCTGCTTTTGCTGCAGATGGTTGAATTTGCTCAGGCTGCAAGAGCTGCAGAAGTACATAATGAAAAAGAAAATTATGCTAAAAATGGAAGAAACTCTGCAAGAGACAAACTTGTTCTGCCTTTAGCAAAAGGCTCACAAAAGTTTCTTCAGTGGAGATATCTATAACTGGGGACACATTATTTTTGCTGCGGATTTCTTGCTTGCAGAATCCTCTTCCCCATTAGTCCAAACAGAGCACAATGTCATTAATGGTTGGGTCAGGGTGCTAATTATCTTTGTGAAAAATAGATGGGCAGACAGTCCAGGAGATAGATGCTTCCTAATTTGTTAAGGGCTTTTAAAGATAAATGGCTTTGAAGTAGATTTGTTTTCAAATGAATAGCCAGTGGAGTGCTCGGTGCAGTGGCACAGTGAGCTCTCATCACTTTTTCTCAGAGTGATAGATGTTGCATGTTCTGTCTGTTGACGTGGTCTTTGCTATCAGATGTCCCAATTTATTAATAGTTTTTAGGTCAATGGTTGTAAATTATTGAAGACCAATTTTATTACTGTTTTACATCTACCAAGGACTGAGCCTTGTGTGTAGCTTTATATTAACTCAGCAGACACCATTAAAATATTGACATTTAGGCTCATTTTGGCAGCATTAATCATAGCATTAATCATAACATTTTATCATGCATTAATTGTATGAAATGACTGGTTTGAAATGACTGGAATGTTCTCTAAAAGCAGGTGAAACAATAATTTCCATTTCTCCACTTTTTCAACCCATAACTGTGCTTTAAGAAACCCAAACAACAAACAACCCTAAACACATAACCCCACCCCTGTCTCCTAATTGTGTGTGCTGGGGGCACCTACTTCTTGGCTTCTTTGCAACGACTGAGCAGGGAAGACCCAGCAGCTCCTTTGGGCCTCACTGGAAGCTCTTGGAAATGTCATCTCTGACAATCAGCCTCAGAAATCTCTGTGTGGACACCAACAGCCAGGCCTTGGCCTCAAAAATGTACCCTAATATATATAACAAGAGTACTCCTGATCTGCAAAAAAAGCTGAAATCTCTGGCTATTTTCATATGCTGATGAGGCTTAAGAGTTTATAACAGGCACAGAAATGCCTTTTGTGATTCACTAGCAAGAACAGGCTTACAGCACCCATGTCTGTCTGTATTATCATACCAGTGACAGAACCTGGGATATTTGCTGGCTCTTTTCAGTGGAGGGCATCACTAGATGATTATGTTTAATACAAAGAGTTGGCAGCCTTTCTCACTTAACAATCATTAGGAGATCTGCTGCTGAGGTCCCATTTTGTGAGGCAGCTGGAAATTGGCACTTAGTTTGAATGTATTGTTTTCTACCTTTCTCTTAAAGTTCAAGGACAAGGCAAAACTGTTCAGACTACACAAAGAAAAAACTTTCTTGCTTTCCTTTGTTTACGTGGTCCTTCCACCTCTCAATTTATTCCCTATGAAAATTTATTCCCCTATATATACATGAATTAAATGGAAGTGAGGCCCATGTCAGCAAAGATGGAAGCTGAAGACATGAGAAAAAGCATTTGAAAGCACCAGGCAGAAGATAGCTATGATATTCATGTTGAGTTTTTACTGGACTAAAAATCATCTAGGTCTTAATTTACGTTTCTCTTTATACTTATGCAGGAGGACAATACTGTTGCTTCTCTTTTAGGAAACTGAGGCATCAAATGGGTCAGTGGGGAGGCAAACCCTAAATCACTCAAAAGGAAGGGTGCAGAAGGTGCAGAACACTGTGTGTGTATCCCAGTGTGCTAACCTTCACTTCATTCTCCTAACCACACATTTAATTATTTTGAAGACCCTCCCAACTCCTATCCCTAGATGTTCCTTCAACTTCAGGAATTTGGCCAGCTGTATTTTCCTTGATAATATCGTATGGCTTAAGCTACAGGCTTCTACTGTAGCTTTCTGCCTCCTGCTGTACTGGATCTTCTCAAAAAGACTTTATAGCGATAGAGGTTTCCTTTTTTCAATTACGGTGGTTTCACATGACCAAGTAATATTCATTAACTTGATTGCCTAAGGATATCAAGCTCCAGGGGAAACTTGTATTCCTATATGATTGGCAAGATAATTAGGAAGTGAAATAATGCAAATCCCACCACAGGCAGCTGTCAAAAGATTTACGTATTTATTCTTTGGATTCAAAGTGTGTCATATCATAAATCCTTTTTTTTCTTTTAAGGCTTTTCTATCTGTAGGTTTATTATCGACCTTCACAGTGCACGTTTTGCAGGGGCAGGAGGCTTTATGAGCTCAATCAAGTTGGACTGGTAAATCCACTGAGATTTTGAGTCTGCAGTATCACCTAGATAACACAGGCTAAAGTACACTTTTGGTTTTACTAGCTTTTGATTTTAAGCTCCTGGGTCTTGGCCTTTCATTCTTCATTTGTAAAGTATCTACCACAATTAGAGCTTCTACATGATACAAAAACACAGGCGCAGAAGCCACTGATGGCAGCAAGAGTTCTGCATGCTCCAGGAGGGTGGAATATTGGATGTAGGTTAGAGACATCTTTATATGGAGTCTCCTCCAGCTTTCCCCATTAACAGAGACCAGGGTGAAGCTCATATCAGTAATTGGTGCATCCAGGCAGCAGCAGCAAGTGGGAGATTAAATGAGAGAGCTGTACAGATGTGGGGTCCTGTTGAGGATGGCCTTCAGTAAGTAAAAGTCACTTATAAATTAAACATGTAGCAAAACCCCACCAAGTAAAAGCTATCTTATGAGGTTCTGACAGCTTCTCAATCTGACAGTGGTAAAACCTAAGAAGCAAGGAAATTAGTGGAGTTACTCTGATGTGGTTGGACTAAAATTAATCTAGCAAAAAGAAAATTTAAAAAAAGGACAAAAAAAATCAATATTCTTGCTAATGAGAACCAACATTTATCTTACAGGGAACCTGAAGTTTTGCCTTCTGATTCTGAACCAGCCTTTCAACAAAGGTCATTTTCATTGTCTGTGGAGCAGAGGTAATAATAACTTACATACATCTTCATTTGCTTATTTTCTTAGCTGTTACCCAGCTGATGTACTTCATGTCCGTTGAATTGCAGTGTGGCAATTTCTTCTTTACTGGAGCAACCTTCTGATGAGGGTGTGAATTGGCAGAGTATGTCCCTTGTTGCTGAATGCAGCAAATGATCTGATTATGCAAATTCTGCATCCCTGCATTGCATATGTCAGTGGGAACTTTGTGGACTGATCTGTGTAAGACTGTAGCTTTTCAGAGGCTTCTTAGAAACTATCATTGTTTTGCTGACAAAGTGTAGCAGATCAATGGTGCATTTAAGAGTCTGGAAGTGAGCATTTCCTTAAAGGTCATCAGTGAAATGTGTTACATTTAATCAAAATAAAATGAACCATGTAGATATTAAGTTGTGAAAGCGGTGGGGAATTTTTGTGCTTGTCAGAAATATGCAAATCAGATTTCACTACCCCTTTGTTAAATATGCACAGTGCTAATCATCATCTCTGGTATGATAGCTTCAGATTTACTGACATTTTGTGGAGATATGTAAATCCTTACAAGCTTGGAGCTATTAATTCTTCAATGCAGGAATGCAGTCCTTTGGAAGCTTTCTGAAAAGACACAGGAGCTGTCTCTAACTTGTTCCCAGGATGAGAACCTTCCATAGAGATTCCTCTTAACTGACTGGAGTAGATAAAGCTATTTGGTTGCACCATAGGCGTAAGGACTGGCAGGGGGTAGCTGTACAGTTAAAACAAATTGGAATAAGGGATGAAGTAGGCAGGATGTATTCATAGCACTTAATTCCAGTAAACCCAAATTAGGTACCTATATAGCTGGAGGAGTGATAAAAAAAGGAAGAGAGTTGTACAAGATGCTTCAAAGCATCTGAACAAGTGCTGTACCCCAAACAGACTCACTTTCATTTGCATAATCAGCTAGAAAGTAAGAAGTGCTCAGTGGAAGGGTTTTCCAGTTATTTTATAGATGTGATTCTACATATTTCTTAATTTTAAAAGATACTCTGTATTAAATAGAGAAGAAAACAAGGTGAAGTTTTTGATCTTATTTCTTTGTTCCACCTTTCCTGTTTCGAGGATTGGGGTTAAAAAAAGAGGCAGTAAACCTGATATGCACAGCTTCTGAATGGCAGTATTTAGTGTCTTGTAGTACCTTGCATGCATTTCTTTTTCACTGTATTTTGTTGATCAGACTTTTTTTTTTGTCTGTCCTTTGGAATTTTAAGTCTTCCTCTTTTGATCAAACCCTTGGGCATGGAGTGCTTCTTACTGTAAAACTAATGAGCCTTTAATTGTAGTTCTTCTGTAAAGGGTTAAAATAAGGAGCTGAATGAAATTAAATAGGCCAAAGACTGTCTTGTTTGAAACTACCTCAATGGGTTCCTGTTCTCCGAGCATAACTGTGTTGAAAGTGATCTCTGGTGCTATAAATAGTTTTCCAAAGAGTTTGTGGGAGGAGCAGAAGTCCTAATTAAGCTACTAAGACTTTTGCTGGTGGATTATATAAGGAAATAGGTGGATATTTTCTCTAAGTAAAATGACAGATGGAGGTGGTTACATGGTAAGCATGAAAGGTTTTTCTTCAAAGCATCTCAGCTTCAGCAAACTGTAGTGAATCCAGGACAAGGTTTTGGTAATGCCTGTCTTATAGTGCCAGTGGACTACTTTAGGTGTCAGCAGTTTTCTGGATCCTGCTTCTGAAGGGAGCATTAGCACAAAGACTGTTGCAGGACTAATAGAACCTGTGAAGTTTGGTATGTGAACTGACAGAAGTTCTGAAAAAATCATCCTTAGAAACAGTGCTTGATGACCAGCTGTATATGCTTAAGATATCATAAACAAGAGATGAGAAGGAAATAATGGGACTGTTAATCCACAGAATATTGCCAGCTACACAAACTCGGGGGGAAAGGGAGAAAAAAATCCAAAGGAAAAAGAAGATAAAATATTGTCCCATTTCTCTGAGTTACAGGAATCTTGAGTGCTATACTGAGTACAGAATGCTGAGATGGTTTATTTTCAAGTAGTTTGTGTCCTGTCAAAATAACTTCTTTCATTAGCCCTGTCAGTTTGGTGTCAAGTAAAAGTGGTGTGATATGATATGTCCTAAGTTAAAAAAAAAAAAAATCACATCAATAAGTGGCTATTCTAGGCTAAAATTATCCCAGGTGTAACTCCTCTTGACCTCAAGAAAAAGTGGTTGCAGCTAATTAACCTTTGTCTTATTACACACGTGTATGAAATCTATTTTTACTGACATACTTTCAGAAGAACTATTTCGGTCTGTACAAGTTTGCGTGAACTTCCTTCCCTGTGCTTAGTGAAGGACACTGAAATCAGATTTCATCACTTCCAGGGAACATCTTTTACCATTCTTGCCATACAAGCTGGATAAGTGACAATAATGAAGCAGTACAAGCTAAAGACTATATGATTTTAGTCTCTTTTATATCATTACTATAGTAAATCAGTCTAGAACATGTTCACTTGTTTGATGTTTGGTACAGTCATGTGGTATTAGTGCTATCCTAAAAGCAGGATGGCTGAAATGCTGGAGATGGGATAGTTTGCAAAAGCAGGGTGAAGACTAATATGGCAGAAAACACTGGTTGTTCCCTGAAGGATTGTGTATAGTGAGAAAGGGACAAACCAAATGGCAAGAGAAATTAAAGTAAATAGGTCAGTAAAGGGGAATAGGTAATGTGGAAAATATGTCAAAGAGTCAGGGCCCTGCTTTTCTCAGAACTGCACATTCTTCTGTCTGTGAGTTTTCTATAAGGAAGACTGGATCCAGTGGGCCTTACCTTAACAACACACATCCTAAATTCCTACTCATGCAAAGTTTCTAGCTCCTGGTTTGAATCCTGTTTAATTAAAAAAA
>VZRO01005850.1:915-158485 GCA_013397915.1 Daphoenositta chrysoptera | reverse complement strand
AAAGAAAGTTGTGAAAAAATCCAGTTTGAATTAGTCTCTGAAGCTATTTTTCAAGTGATTTCAAATGTAAATATATCTTTCACAAAATTGACTGTGAGTTGAAAGTCTGAAGCTGTCTTTATGTTAAGTTTGAAAAGTACAGAAGCCCAGGTTTTAGTGGCTGAAAACAGAATGGGCTTTCTGGAGAGTAAATGAAAGTTCCTCAGACTTTGATTCTGCTCTTTAAAATCTCTTTAATCAGAAATGCAGTGCCTTACTTATGCCAAGAATTTCAGCTATGTCTAGTGATTGCAAGTGCTCTGGTTTTTTGATGTCTCCCTAGGGAAGAGGCAGAATTATTGCAGTGCTAAGAAATCATCTCAGTGAAATTGTCTTAAGTTCAGCATCTGAAAATTGCTTCTTGTTTCTGAAAACATCACCCCTACAAGCTACTCAAACGATCCAGAATTGTCTTCGTGTCCCTGCTTTACGATAGGATGCTAAATGGCTGTACATTGCAGAGTACTTCCCACTCTGAAATGTTGACAATGACAGCTGCAAAGAACAAGGAGTTATGCTCTGGAAAATAAGATTATTATTTAAAAATTCAGAGTGAAATGGCAACATTCTACAGCTATGTGATGAAGTTGTGCTTTACAGTAAGAAAATGTCCCCATGGGTATATTTTACTTCTCAGAATGGTTGTGATACATTGGTCACTGTGCCTTTCTCAAAAGGATTGTGATTTCTTTCCACAAATAAACACTTTCCATGAAAGCTTTTAATCAAACAAAACTTGTTGAACTATTTTAAGTATTAGCCATTCATATTACCAAATGTTCTTGTCTGCTGTATTAGAATAAGCTACCAACATCCCTTTGGAATGGACTGACTGAATCCTGACTTGTGGGAGGTGTGGTTAATGTTGGACAAGTAGATAGGAAAAGACATCTATGAAACCAGGCTGCAAAAATGTCTCTCCTTTAGGTGGGCATCCCTAAGTAGTCTCTTCCATGGACCATTCTTTCCAGTGGAGGGACCTGGGGTCTAGCTGTGTCTTCTTATGCTGCTCCACAGACAACATGACCATCCACTTCATATGCATAGTATATAGGCATTTTATGATACCTTGTAGATCATGGCAATGGAGGAACTCCACAAAGAGGATTGGTGCTCACTGTGGAGAGTTCAGCTCTATATTTTGTGGGGGATCTATATACTGAGATATCAGAAAACATTCTTCTACAGCAGCAGTGTAGTAAGTCAAATCCAAATTCTGTTAAATTGTCTTCATGTAAACGGTATTTTCTTTGATTATTTCTATTGTGATGGCTTATCCATAAACTGAGTTTTTTGCAATTTTCTGTCTCTATCAATACCCATATTGCAACAATCAAAGCAGCTGTTGCATTCTAAATCTTATCTTGAATGTCAGGCAACTTTACTGTCAAGGCCAGCCTACTCTTTGGTGAAAATGCTGATGTTTGGTTAGCACCTAGAGGTGACTGTGCATTACAAAATATCTCCTCTTACTAAATAGTCAAGTCTGGAAAGGTGCTGATTTGTGTCACCAATTTCCAAGTCATTTGTCTTTGAATGCCACATGCTCCCATACATTTTATGTTCCATATGCTTTTGTCTGCAATGTAATTGGTGATTGATATTTGAATGTCTTCAGTTGAGGTCCAAGAGCTATGTGTAAAGGGAAATAAGATACAAGTGGCAATACAAAATTCAGGTATCAGTTCAGATGTACAGAGGGGAAGGTGACAGATCAGTTGGAACAGTTTTACTGTAACAGAGCAGAAAAAAGGATATTGTAGTTTAATAAGAGGAGGGGAAATAAACTTGGCTTTCCCTGGTGCTATTTTTTTCTTCTCTATGAATGACACCTTTTCCTCATTGTCTTTAGGGATTGAACTCACCTAGACTTCCAGAATTATTGGTATGTGCAGCCATTCACTTGCCCTTTTACCTGTCATCAATGAACTTGCCTTGTTGGTGAGCTTTTTTCTCACCTTTTATTTTCATTTCTAGCTGAACTTACTTGTAATATATCTCAAATTTGTACTGGACTCAGAATTGGCAGTTGGCATAAAACTTGAGGGAATTCAGAGCAGCTACTATTAATAAATAGGGAAATGTTCATAAAAATGGTGATTGGGATGTCGCATGGACTTGTATGCTTTATTGCACTTTCCAGCAGGCATCTAGACTAGCAGTAACTCTTACTGCTGGCCTCAGCTAAACTACTCTGTTCTCTCTTTAGAACAGAGGGACTCTGTTCTATTAGATTCCTAAATCGTCAATATGAAGTTCATTTTTCCATATTTGAATCAAAATAGGGATATCATTTCTAGTTTGTATTTAATAACTTAAACTTGATATTCTGTGCCACTTAATTTAGATTTAAACAACATTTTGTTATGGTGATGTGCCTGTTGTTAGATTGCATGCAGTGAGTTAGGTCCTTCAACTACAGGAGTGAAGTTATTTCAAGTATTCATAAGGGTAGGGACTCTATGATATATTTTAGGAACAAGAAAATCTGATCCTCTCTAGGGCTGGCTAGCCCCACATGCTTTAAGCTTGTAAATGAAACACGGAATCATTTGAAAAAGACCTCCAAGATCATAAAGTCCAACGTTTGATTGATCACCACCTGGCACGTGGCAGTACGTGCCACATCCAGTTGTTTCTTAAACATCTCCAGGGACAGTGACCTCATCACTTCCCTAGGCAGCCCATTCCAATATTTAACAACCCTTTCTGTGAAGAAATTCCTTCTGATGTCCAGCCTGAACCTTCCCTGGAGCAGCTTGAGGCTACATCCTCTCATCCTGTCACTTGTTACCTGGGAGAAGACGCTGACCCCCACCTGGCTACAACCTGTTCCAGGCAATTGTAGAGAGTGAAAAGTCTCTCCTGAGCCTCCTTTTTTCCAGGCTAAACAACCCCAGCTCCCTCAGCTGCTCCTCACAGGACTTGTGCTCCAGAACCTTCACCAGCCTTGTTGCCCTTCTCTGGACATGCTCCAGCACCTCAGTGTCTTTCTTGAAATGAGACAAGACAAAACTGGACACAGGACTCAAGGTGCGAAGTAGGATCTGGATCTTAGGACAGGCAGTAATTTGCACTAGCAGGGATTTTGGGAAGAGAATTTCTCTAGACTATGCTTTGCCTGTGACTCGGTGTATAAGCTTGATATCAACCAGATTTTCAGCAGTGAACTGGAAGCTTAAATTTATCTTTAAAAAACCAAGCTTAAATCTCCAGAAATATGATAAAAATATTCTGTTTGTGACATATATATTGTTAGTGCCTTTCTGGTTCAGAATTTGGGCTCTTGAGAGACATAGCCTAGGTGTGTGGACAATTTAAAAGATAGGTCTTGCTGATTTTTGTGAATTTTAGATAGTTATTGGCAAAGCTAAGGACAGAGCTGATCTTCTAGGCCTTTTGCACAGTTCAAGTTCTCTCACCATAGTAGATGCTGTGACGGAATGAGGTCTCTAGATAAAATTTAAGACATAGTAAGCTGAATATGTTTTGTTGTTGATTTTAGTTCTCTGCAAATCCAGCAGCAGGAAATTCTGAGATCTGAAAGGATTTTTTGTTTGTTTTATGGATTTGAGATTTTTTTTTGAAAAACGAAAAAAAGAAAAAAAAAAGAGTAATTAAGATTCCCCTCTGTGATGCTTTGAAAAACTAAACCCCACTGAGCTCAAGTTCAGAGTAAAAGAACAATAGAGAATTTCTTTGAAGTACTAGTGAGAAGCATAACAGATGATTACAGCACAAAGAAAAAATGTGAGGTTATTACAGTGCTTTTTCTATGAAGCCAGGATGCAAATCCCATTAGGAGAGTTCTATTGTCATAAGATTTGCTGTATAGAAGCCTTTGATAGCATCGTGCTATATATCTGGTTACCATGATGTTTCCCAGAGGACTGTTGAAAGAAGGAGCTTTGGAAAAGATAGTCAGGAGAGTGCTTTGGAGCACCCCAAGAAGAAAGAGAAGCATAAGACAATAGAAAAAAGGATGATTCATGGCTCGTTTTGTTGTTGATTGAAGAAGAGCAATGGTCCTGGGAATGAACTCAAGGAGCAGAGGTGAATACATGAGGTTAGCATAACTAAGACCTGTGACAGAAAAGAGCAGGTTCTTAATCCCATAAAAGGAACTCCTGGATTTTCACTGCCTCAAGCTACACAGTGAAAAACATTTAAAAAGATTGTTTCTCTGGGAGTTACTACAGGGTAAAAGTATTATTTTCATAGCTAGAGCTCAGCATGAATCCATTACTAGGGTGAAGTGTAAGGTCTTGTAAAATATGGATGTTATCTGGGGTTGCCTGTGTCAGGGTCTTCTCACTGGCTGTGATGGCCTTTAGATCAAACCCTTGTGTTATAGTCTTCCTTTTTCTCTTACTCCAGGGTTGCCGTAGGGCAGACAAACCTTTTTTTAATAATAAGGGAGAAAAAAAAGAAGAAAAAAAAGAAAACTAAAGAAGAAAAAAATCCCAAGAAGCCCACGGTGGTACAAATGGCTCACCTTGGTTCAATGGTTATTTCAAATACTTTTTAAAAGTGGATCTTTTCTTTTTAATTTGCCTGAGTCTTGTTATATTTCCAGATTTTGAATTTTAAAAGTTTTGATTACTTTATTACCATGATTGTAATTATGAGTAATTCATCCAGTGAACAGTTTAACTCTTCTGTAATGTGTTGAGACGATGCTAGTATTTATTAGCTACTTGACTGATGGAGTGTGCATCCTTCACTGTGTTCAGTGCCTGAAGGGACATCAGTAGTTTGAGAATATGGATGGTGGGTTGCTGGTTTTCTCATACGGATGGTTTACATGCTGTCTTTTGCTCACCCATATTATCAAGTATTAAAATTGGACTGTAAATTCATGTAAGTCAGAAAATAGCTAACATTTCTGCTCTACTCATTGTCTCTTCTCTTTTGTCCAGTGGACTGTTTTGTTAGATTTCAGCATTGTACAAATGTGTTACTAAAAATAGTCTGTGTAATTGGTTAGATGTTAGCCAAGAAATGTAGCACATAGAATTGGAACAAGTACTGTGGTTATTAACACCTTTTTTTCTTGCAAGTTAACAATTGTTTATCTAATACCCTGAGGAGAAAATGGTGATGTATATCAGCCTGTCTTTGGTTTCATCGACAGTGAACCACATCAGAACAGAAACAAAACACTGTCATAGGTTTCTCACTGGGGAAAATTCTGCTGACCTCAGAAATAATGGGGACAACCTATAATGTTTAGGAGTGTTTTATTATCATCTTCCATTCTTGGAAGCTTTATGACTAACACAGCCTGATGTAGAAGCTATTGATATCAATATTCCCTCAGTTACTTTGAATTAATTTGGTTTAGACTTCCATAAAAGTCTTTCTTTAGAGAGGGCCTCCCTCTTTTTTCACTGAAATAAAGCTTAATGTTAACTCAGATGTCCTGGATAAGGTGTAACCATAAGAATTGATGTTGGTTCAATGTAAGCTGCATTAGCACTGAAATAATTTGGTACTTTAGAGTGTGAGTATCATTCTGTTGGATTTTCTTTTGAAAAACCTCAGCTCCTTCAACCCTTGCTGCTTATGTTCTGAGCCCAAGATCTGGCTCACTGGGAGTTCTGTTTCTGGCAGTGTAAGTCGTTAAGCAGGTAACTAAGTTTTTCCTTGTCTGAACATGCACTTGTTTTTCGAGCTTCTTGATGTTACCTACAACAAGCACTTTGCTTGAGGTCCTAGCTTCCAGTAGGCCATAGCTATCCACAGTAATAGCTTGGTGTTTGTGAGGTGTAATAAGCTATGAGTAACTGATAGTCAGGTTAAACTGGATAGTAACAGAATAGCACGTTTGAAATGCATTTCTTTTGAGGGGGAAAAGAGAAAGAGGGACTGATTTGACACTGCAAGTCTTTGAAGAGGCCCCAAACATTTTGAAGTGCAGGAATTGGAAAGGTTCAGAATGCATCTAGACTGCCCTATTTGGCAACATAAGTGTCCTAAGGAAGAACAAAAATTCGTAATCTGCTGTCACAATGACTTAAAATTAATTTGGGGATCTGCCAATTCTGCAAGTTATTAATAGACTTCAGATTTTTACAAAGAATTTTGAGTAAGTTACTTAGCCTGTGAAAATACATGGTTCAACAAAACAACACAGCTCATGTTTTAGTACAGGATTAAGGTGGGTCCGTTGGATTTTGAAGTCCTTTGAGGTACAAGGCAAAAGTGATGTAAGTGCAGTGTCTGGCCCAAATCATACCAGAAGTAAAATACTTTGATTATCTTTTGGTGTCGGATGCCTAAATTGCCATCTTAAATGGACTCTGGTTTCGTAACCTTCCATTTTACCCATCCAGGACGGGGAGAGAAGCTGAGCACTGAGCAGCTGAGACATGCAGTCATGCAGCACATCTTAACAGTTTGGCCTGTGTTTCATCTTGATTTAAAACCACTGAAAACACTGTATGTTTGAACAGTCCACTTACTGTCTTGACAGCTAATCCAAGATAAAGGGAATGAGAATTATACCTTCTATTCCTAGGAGGATAAATATTAACTCCCTTATTCCTTGCACGGAGCATGACTATGAATAAACCTTTACAAAGCAGCAGTGCAGTATACTTTCTCATTCTCTAAAACCTTCCAAACTTGAAGAATTTTAGCAGTCAAAAGAATTTTCTACATAAGCCTCTATCACAAAAGTAGTGTAGAAATTATTTCTTTCTAATTTTTACAGTTTTCTTCCTATCCCAGTTTTAAGTAAATGTGAAAAATCAGTGTCCTCCATGATGGATGCTGCATTTGAAGGAGCCTCTGTGGTCATTCAGACTTAAATCTTTTCATTGCTAAAAAGATGTGCAGTAATTACAGATCTGGAACATGATTGCTGATGAGGTTTTAGAGAAAGTGATTAATATCTGCAAAATGTGCTCAAGAAGTCACAACATTTGGGCATTGCCAAATGAATTGCTCTTAACGTGACCCAGATCATGTGTCAACTCTGTTTAACTGAGCTGTGTAATCATTTTGACAAATATATGTGAGTATGTTCTAAGGTATCTAAAGGTGTATTTACATTGCAGGAAGGGCTTTAGACCATCAGAAGAAGATTCTGTCAGCAGTAGTAGTCTTACAAAGAATTTTGAGCGGGTTGAACCCTCTGAATATCTCACAGAACTGTCTGTTTTGGTTCACTCCACTTCCCTGCTTAGTCAGAGACAGAGACTGCTGTTTGATTTCTTTTCCGAAGTTGAATAACTGTTTCAGAAGTTATGGTGGGAACAGAGAGTGAGAAAAGGCATGGACAGAGAGAGGGAGGTGAGGAACATGCCCAAGTACATAGAGCATTACTGTATAATCCATCATTTTTAAGGGGGAAAAAGGTCAGGACAAGAGGGATTGTAGCCAATTTTAATTCCTGAGACTGTTAACACATTAAAGAAGTAGACTGGTTCTTCCAATTTGTCTATACATTGTCCTTGGTGGTGTTATAATATAAATAACTGATCTTATCAACTGTTTGGCAAAAGTCACAGTTTCATATTTTTTTAAATTTATTTTTGTGCAACTGTCTTTCCCTGTGCTTTCTGAAGGAGAAGAGAAAGCATAAGAGGGTGCATGAGGCATAGTAAATGTCCACTAAATCTCACACTGACAAGGTTTAAAGTTGCTTAAGTAGTAGTGCACTGGGTCCCCCAGTTACATCTCTCTCTCTCGGGATATTTAGCTGAAGTTTGTTAGTTTCTTAGGGTGATGTCAGTATTTTCCTCAGTCAGTGGACAGAGATTTGAGTTGTCTTCTGGATCTCCATAGAAATTTAGATATATCTGTTAGGTACCTAAAATTGAGGAGGTGTGGATGCCTGAATAGGAGCCCAGATGTCAGGTTATTTTCTCTTCTGTTTCATTGGCCAGTGTACTGCAAAAAAAAAAAAAAAAAAAAAAGAGTCAAGTAAATTCTATGATACCTGGAGTCTATAGTTAGTCTGCTCTATTTAATCTCAGTGTTGTCTTCTACTCTCAAGTCTTTCCCATTAGCTATGTCAAACTTTCCTTCTCTATTTAGCGACAGGAGAAGGACAATAAGGTTAAGGCCCTGGAGACTGCAAAGCTGTCATCTAATTCTGAACGTGCTGTGGTTGTCATTTTCCTTGACCACCTCTTTTTCTGTAGGCCTATGCACCTTTGTCAGAGAGCAGCATTCTCATTAGGACTTTGTAAAACCCAGATACATATTAACAAGACATCCAAAGCTGACCTTTTGTCTGGGAGGGAGGTTGCTAATGCTCTTAGCAGTGATCTGTGAAGTCTGCTTTCCTTGGTGAATTTAGGATCAGTTTAGTGGTTTAAGATTGCTTCTAAATCATGCATTTAATTTTATTGCTCTTTCTTTCGATCTATAGATCTGAGTGAGTGTTAATGCATCACTCTTATTTCATTCAGTGATTGTAGTGCTTGATATCCTTTATATTCACCTTCTAGAAATGCTTTGGCAGCAGAACTGACTATGCCAAAATGCATAAGAAAGGGTAGAAATAATAAATGCACTATCAATTTGGCTGACACAGTTCAACATTTTAAGTTTTGTTTGTGACCCACTGTTCATCTCTGGCAATTTGAATATACATATGCAGTGTCCTTTTTAAAAATGTGTGGGACAATAGGTAGGCTCTACTGTTATTAGCATAATAAATCTTTACTAAAAGAGTTTTCTTTCGTATTGCAAGTGCATGCTGCTGCTCTTCTCGTTTAGATATTAAATTTAGAAGTGTGCAAAATTTGTTGAAGTCTGCTGCAAGTCGTAGCAGGCTTTTTGGGGGAGGATTTTTTTGTGGGGGTTTTGGATTTTTTTTGTTTGGCGACATTTTTTTGTTGTTGTTGTTTGTGTAGGTTTTTTTGTTTTGTAAGTATCCTATCTTATCCCACTAGGACTGCTTATAATAGCATGAATAACTGCACACTGAACCTTTGTCCTTGCTGATGCAGTAGCATCAAACTGTCTAGGCCACTTCTTTATCAAAGTAGTGCAGGATGCTGTAGTTGATAATCTATATTACCAGCCATAAAAGATTGGGAAAAAGGATCTTGAAGGCACTTCAGGGCAACAAATTTACATTTTATATGTTGTGTTTGCTGTAAAGAAGTATCCAGCTTCTTCCCAAGTCTAGAAGAATGGCACAATCATTGCCTGCAAACGGAATGCACTGCTAAAAAGAAACTATAAAAGATTTTGTTTGGAATGGTTTAGGGGTGTTTTAAGCCCTACTTACTTACTCTTACTCCTGTTTTGTTTGTGATACTTTTCCTAGCATTGTATTATAAAGGAAGACTATCACTCTTTCCCATGAATTAGTATGGTGGTCTGAAGGAGGCCTAATGATGTGTTTTCCTTTACTCACAAACACGGTTGATGAACCTGCAAAAGAGGAACTTGTGTGGATGTTTTTTCTTACTGAGAGGGCAAGGCCACTGAAGACATTCAGATGGGAGGTAGAAGTCAGTTTTAGACCCTAGTAGATAGTGGATGTCGGTGGATTTGATAATTTCATGCTGAAGTCTTAAGGATTGGAGAATGGTAAGAAATAATGCTCTCATTAGAGTCAAAACCACTCTGATACAGACTGAAGAATTTTAAGCTTTAGTTTGGGAACCCTCTCCATGTGAAGAGGTCAAAAGTGACTTGAGTCTCTGCTCCCTTGGGAGTGCAGTGATTTCTTTTTCTACAATCAATTAGGAGCTATTGGTCTTGCCCCAGGGAATCTAGAAAAAGTAGGATGTGAAAGTGGGACACAGATTTGCATGAGGGCGCTGAGTCCTTCCCTGACTTTTCCATGGAAGAACTCCTCTCTCTGAACTGTGATGAGTAATTGTTTAGCCACATGTTTCTATAGGTCACTTCTGAGCTTTTTCTAAGTCAGGAGGTGTTTCTGATTCTCATGTCATACCTCCTTTTCTGTTTGGGAATCATCACCAGAATTAGAATTGTGTTTCAAATCATACTGCAAATACATACCCTGCCTGTACTATTTCTGAAATGCCAAATGTTTCCAGACACTGACGGAAGCAGTGGAAAGGAGCATCTGGCACCACGTTCAAGTTATAACATACATGTTCTGAGCAACCAATACTGTGATGACGTGAATGTTTCTGGGGTATCTTCCTACTCACTCAGCATTTGAAATACAGTGCTAAAACAAACAAATTGCCCCAGTGTCCACTTGGGACTGAAAACCAACCATTCACTTACTTGTATTAAATCAACTGTTTGTTAAGGATGTTGTTTCTGTAGCACAGGTTTATTTTGTTTAGAAAAGGCATTCTGAATCCATGCAAGAAGCAGCTGAGAGAGAAGCTGAATGTGAAGTTTGACATGCTGTATTTTCATGGAGAATATACAACACTTGGGTGTTCTGAGAGAAATGCTGAAGTTGCAATATACCCATGCATAAATAAGCATAAGGAATGTTTTTTCAAAGAAGCCTGGAGAATTTATGCCATCTAAAACTGGCATGTTTCATCGCCTTCAATTCTTTGGAAAATTCTACTCAAGTCATGTAAAAAATACATGTTTATCTATTTGAGGTCCCCAGACTTTCTTTTCATCATTTACAAATGAAAGTCGGGAAAAGATCCTGTCATGCTAAGGTGTAAGTATCCATATATCATGAGTCTTCTTTTCATGCATGGTGGTTGTTGAGGTCTGTTCAAGTACTGATGATTATGAAAGTTTATGGTTTCAAGACTGAAACCGTAGAGAGTTTGAGTGTGATAAGGCAAGAGGCCAAAAGCCTTCATCACTTGTGAAAGTTGTGTATGGCTGTGTGGTCATCTTTTTTTGTATGATTTATTTATGTTTAGAAAATAGAGGTAATAAATAAAGAGGTGAAAATAAATCTTTGAGCCTTTGTTGGCAAATAACTGCAAGTCTTGTAACCATTGGTGTTTACCAGTTAGCTTTTCTGTGACTCCATTAAATCTTGGCTCAGTGCCTATTTCCTTAAAGTGTGATAGGCTGTGGATGATGAGCTGGTATACCATTCTGGATGTCAGCTTGTGTAGGAGAATAAATCACAAATTTGCAAGATGGTAGAGTCTCAGGCTTCCACAAAAAAGCTCATCCAGACAAACCCCAAACAGCAACACCTTCCCAAGTAACACCTTCCTTGGATAAGTATTCTTTAGAGGAATGCAGTAAAATGAATCCTGAATGTTAGGAGCCATTTTTCAATCTCAGCTTTTTTTATCTGCCAGCTTTCTGTTGGAGTTTAATCTATTAAAGTTCCAAATGAGTGTGAATTCCAGTTCATTGCCCACTGATATTATGTAGGCCGTAAGACTTGTGAAATGGATTTTATTGACCGGTTTGAAAGTTAACCCTCTCCTCTGCTCCCATGCCGTGGTTAGCCTCTGGAATGCACAGGCTGTAACCTTGTCAAAATCCCTAATGTAAAATCTTCAGAAATGTAGACAAATACTGTTGGCTTGGCCTGAAAATAAATTACATTTGTCTCACTCAGAATTTTAATTTTTTTTCAGTAGATTCACAAGGAAGTAATTAATAAACTAATGTATAATACCAAGGTATTTCTTCAGATATTTTACAGCATTAGCTTTTATGTGCAGCCATAGGTACTTGAGACAGAAGTCTAGTTCCTACTCATGTCAAAAGTAATTGTTTCCTTGACTTCAGTCACAGTATCAGAAAGAAGTGATATCCCCAGCTGCCTTCACTGCCCTTGGTAATAGGCCTCATCACTCTCCAGTGCAGTGAAGTCTATGCAAGAGTTGTCCTTCCTTAGGAGAAGAAGGGAGAAGTTTCCAATAGGATGAGCTGTCTATACAGCATTAATAAGACACTTTATTTCTTCCCTCCCTCACCCTACTTTCAAAGATGCTGTAATGGAAAACAGATATGGTCAACTGCTTCAGCTGTTTCACGTTCTTTATCTGAAAGTTACATTTTTATAAGTAGCTCATAAAGGAGTAATAAATTCTGATTTGCTAAAAGCCATCTGGTTAATGGATTGCTTCATTTCTATTTATAATAGGAGCTATCTATGTAATTAACAGTTAAAGGCACAAGCAATATGTTTTATAAGATGCATATTACCATTGTTTATTAATCCTTTGCAAACAATGTGTGGCTGCATTCTAAATTCCAGGACAGATTTTGTTTAAAACAAGTGTAATATTGAGTTAGTAATTTAAGTACTGTTTGTGGCTGGATCATGTCTCCAGAAATTGTCTCCCGTGTTCTGGAAGACTTACACCTTGGATTTAAATCTAGTGGTTGAAAACATCAGGACTTGATGAAGGCAGATGCAGTGATACAGCCTGGATTTGGTCAGCCTGATCAATGTGTGGTAGAATACAGGGATGTAAACCTCATCCTCCATTCGATTGGAAGGACAGACACATTGTGAGAGATCAAGACAGAGATACAAACACGCAGAATTTTGTTCTGATGTCTCTGTTGACTCCAGATGTGCAGGGCTAGGTTTCAAGTAGAGTTTGGCAGCCTTTCACCAAGTCCAGCCTCACCCCTCCTACTTGTTTTGGCATACTCTTGCAGCTCCTTAGGGGTTCACATGGCACAGCCAGCTGCATACGTGGAAAACTCTTAGGAACTACCACAGAGTTGCTGCTGACTGGTAGGCTGTGTGTGAGGAAGTGTCACACACTGACAGGATTCATCCACTTCCATACCTTTAGAAATAAAATGAAAAGGACCTAAAGGTGTCAAGTGGTTTTAATGTCCTTCTTGGTGATATTCAAACCTATGTCTGAGAGGTGGGATACCACATACTACTTCCTTGGGCTGTGCATCCTCTTTGTGGTGCTAAAAAGTCTCCTTCTACTTAAAGTTATTTTCCTAAGTGTTTCTTTAAAAATCCTCCAAAGATCCAACAAAATAAAAATGCTTAGCTGATCTTGTGTGAAAAGAAAGAGACTGCAAGCATGCAGCAATTTCAGAGAAGCTGGCAGGAATTTTTAATGTGACTGAAAGTGTCTGAGTGACAAATTAGTAATAAAAATGTCACTAATTAGACCATAGTAAAATCTTGATAATCAAAACTACTTGGGTGAGACTAAATATATTCAGATGACGGGTAGGCCAAATAATGGGAATCAGCTGAAAAGAGAGACAAGCTGGCAGCTTGTTACAAAGGGAGGCTTAGAGAGATTGTGGGTGTTTTGAATAAACAAGCACCTAACATAATTACAGAACATAGTCCAAAAGTAGTAAGAAAAGGATAGCTGGCTGAAGAATTTTAAATAGTAGGGAAACATCATCTCCCTTGATTGAAGGAGGGTAGAGGCAGTGCTAGAACTTTGTGGTTTTACTGAGACAAGTAAGCCTGGGAAGTATGGCTTAAACCAAATGGAAATTTCTGTTCTATCAAAATGGATCCTGTGTGCTCAAAGGGCCCTTTTGGGTCTCTTGGTCTGCCACCAGCACGAGTTCATGACATGGGACATCAACAGGATTTGGGTCTGCAGTAGGATAAAGTACGTCTTTAAGAGGGTTTGGGTTAGCTGGTCTCCTCAAGTAAGAGAGTTCTGTGGGTGGAACTGGTGACACACTTCTGGGGAAAGGGAGAAGGCATTAGGAGGTTTACTTTATCATTGAGGCAGCTGGGTTAATAAATGCAGTTTAGTAGAAAACATGCTGAAAATATTAGCAAGTGCCCTTTGCAGGAAGATGGAAGTTTGACAGTGATCCCTTACAAGATGTCTATAGAATAAAGGAAGAATCCAATGTCAGTATCAGCTATTATGTGAGGAAGACAAACCTCTTAGGGGAGTGTCTTTTAAGCAAGAGCTTTTTGATTCATTGGTTGGTAGGCTGAACTGACTTACAGGGGTGCTGTGATCCTTAAACTCGTTTGTTCTAATGCTGCTTTTTTGTCATTCTTACCATCCCTTCTCAGGTGAGATTGTGGGAGAAGTAGTACATTAAGTACCTAGTTTAGTGTTTTCATGTGAAGCAAATTTATGGTGTAGGGTGAAAGGGCCTTTGGTATGGAAAAGAAAACAACCTTGGGAAATGGTGCTACAGAACATGTAGGATAAAATGGCTCTGCAACGAACGTCAGCTTTTCAGCTGAAGCTAGTAGCTTCTCAATCACTATGTCATTGTGAAGGGTATATATTACAATGGCTGCAGGTTTTAGTTCCAGCTTTAAGATAATGCTTACACCCTCCAGAAAATAAATTGGGTGAAGATAACCATATTCTGTTCTTTGGGAATTTTTTTTTTTTTTTTTTTCCCTAGCTGGTCCAGTTTTGCCACACCATAGCAAGACTAAACACAAGTGTGATTCCTTTTGTCTTTTCCAATTTGCTGTTATAATCACTGTGATGCTTTACTGGTATTACTAAACTATCCCTTCTATGTTGCAGTAGGATCATTTGTGATGATGGCAATCACAAAGGACATTACTACTACAGAAGCACTGATCTATTTTTAAAATACCACTTTTTAACACTATTTGATTTGAAGCATCTGCATTATCTGTCCAGGAGTCTTTCCTGATGAAGGGAGAGGCAGAGACACCTCCAGAAAGATGACTCAGAGTGCTGACACTAACATACTGGCCCAACTCACCCTGTTGAGTAGTCTCCTATCTTGTCCTTCTGATTGCTATGCAGAGATTTTTAGGATCAGTTAGGCAGGAAGAATCAGGGTCACCATGTGTATTTGAACCTTTATTCCCCTTGGTACTCGTAAGCCCAGGGGTTTTTTTCCTGCTTGCTTTCCATTTGACACATAGAGGCCTGCCAAGAGCATCTGTTTTTTACATCCCCTGTGTGCCCTCAGCCTGGCTTCTGACATTACAGCTCTTCCTCACACAGGTCCACCCTTTCATTCACATTATGCTTCATTAATAGTTAATACCTGGATGTTTCAGGCTTCTCCCTGGAGAACCTTGCATTCACTCACCAAGAATTTACTCACAAATTGGTATCATGCTTGAGCAATCAGTGGATGCTTACACCAGAGGTAGCTGTGATTTCTGCTTAAGGTCAGATCCTGGCATCTTAATTGATAACTGGAGAAGAATATGGGACTCATATTTAAGTGGGCTTCTCAGGAATGTGGTCAGCTTTTCAACTAGCTAGTAGCTTCTCAATCACTATGTCATTGTGAAGGGTATTTATTACAATGGGTGTGAGTTTTGATGGCAGCTTTAAAATAATGCTTACACCCTCCATAAAGAAACACAGTCTTGCTTCCAAAGATGAACAGATTTCCCATAGGGAAATCATGAGTGAATTAATTGGGCTTTTATGGTTATCTTGTTACAGTATATGCAACCATAATTTATGCAACCATAATTATTCACAAATTTGCGTCTACCTTACCTCCATGATAAAGGAAGTGTGTGTAGATTATTTATGCACCTGGATTAACTCAGTAAAATATGAAATGAGCTTGTCTGATGCTGATAGATGACGGTCATTTTACACAAGAACACAGTGCTGGTGATTATGAAAGACAGGCTGGTTGGGGTAAAGGCTGATCTTGCACAAAGACTGCTGTGAGTTAACAGATCAAATTTACACTTCAGTTCCCTGTTTCACCAGTGCTGCAATTTTGGCAAGTGTTCGGACGACTTCAGCAGCTTGTGAGTGGGAACACTGGCAAGTCAGAACCTCTGCAAGTGTTTAACGTAGCACTTCATATGCCTGCATTTGTAAAAAATATTTCGGTAAAGGGTATACTCTGGATAGTGCAAACTCTTTTTCCATGAATCCACATAGAATAAGGAGTGCAGTAATTACCTAGAAAATTTCTAACTTAAAATAATTTATCTGCTTACTAAGTCAGTGGTGCTCAAGATACCAGTATTAAAAAAATATGTATTTCAATGGGTAGAAATGTACAGTTTTCATCTATGTGTTCTCTTAGGTCCATTTTGTAGAAGGGTAGCATAAGGCTCTCCATACACTAGTAATCCTTATATTCACTTGTGGAATATTCTTTTTTTGAGCAGCTTTCTAAAGCGCTTCTTCCTTGGGTCCAAGTCATTTCTATTACTAAACAACTTATAACCATGGAAAATTTCTATGTATATATATTTAAATCATCAGCAAATAACAAAATAGGTAAAACCCACACCTAAGACAAGAACCACAAGATACTCTCCTTTTAATGATGTTAAGTTTCTCTGACCTGGAAATGTAGATACTTTAGATACTTATATTTAGATACTTGTATTTTGGCTAGTGGTTGCTTAATGCCAAAAATAAATTTAAGTTGTGAAAAGCCAGTAGGCAATACATTAAAAGATTCTTAATAACATCAAATAAAAGTTGCAATCTGGGACAGGCTAATGATAACTGATATTAAGCAAATGAGCAGGCCATTAAGGAACCTAGCTTGTTTATTTACAGGTACAGGACTTTTTCCTTAATTGATCATTGTTAGTGAATGCCAGTGCAAAATAAGAAGGAAGTCTGGCAACATGGGTGTTTTTTGAATAGTGGATAACACTCTCTGATATATGTCTGTTAAAGAAAATAAAATAAGGTGTCCCCACAAAGTTGGTTGTGCAGAAACATTGCAGTTAGGGTGAAGAGTAAAGCATTGGATTGTTCTGGCCATAGCTCAGTGCAAAACATTACCTACAACCTGCCCTTGACCACACCGCAGTTCATCCTTTCACATAAACTACTGTTGCTGTTGCTCCCCAAGCCTAGTCCAGGTGCACAAGCCAAGGTGCACTGTGGCTATGTGTGGGAAGGATGCTGCAGTTCTTTGTGCCAGCTGCTGTTAACTGCTGAGAATTAATAGAATAGCCTGTTCCTTCTACATCCATGTAAAGTTACATCATGTAAGAGATATGTGATTATGCTGTTTTCTTTCAAAACAAGTTTTGAATTGATTGATCAATGTATATTTATGTTGAGAGAGGGATAGAAGTATCAAAATAAGAAGGTGCACTAGGCTTTGTGAATATATGTGGCAGGTTGAAAGAGAGAGACTGGTGTTACCACTAGTTTCTCACCTAGTGTTTCACTGAAATTATAGTAGAAGTTTTCAACTGGATACCAGAAAACCCACCTTGTATAAAACACTGTTTGACAGCTACAGAAAAGAGATATTAGAAGGTTTATTCCTTAAGAGAACTACCAGCATTGCATGGTTGCCATTTTCCTTCCCCACTCTCCTCTGTAACAGTTAACAACCAGGCCATCCTTTTTTTGCTGTTTTTCTCAAATGTGATACATGTTCACACCAGTATTGATGAAAATAAATAAAACAGAGCTGCGATGGCTGACCCTCCTTTAAAAAGATGGGATGAAAATCAATGTGTGCTAAGTGCAAGAGGATAGAGAGAGTGAAGTACTGTGATGAAGTTTTGTGTAACCTGACTAATGGCAACAAAAACCCATAACAATTATGTGCATGTTCTCTTTAGAAGAAAAAGAAGGAAGATGTTTCTGTTCCTGAGATGAAGTGGAAGGCTCCCTTTTAAAACCTTTCTAATCTAAAAGAAGACTGATCTATCTTTTAGGTTTTTTTATGGTCTCTGATCTCATTAGTTGTTGCTGGAAATAATTAAAACCCATAGCAGAAGATCATAATGGAAGTTAGGACAAAATAATGTGATTGAGTACAATAATGTAGGCTTTTAGATATTGTTGCATATTATTGTACATTATCTGATTGATTCTTCTCCACTCTACAAAAGGCTTCCTCAGCAAAACCAAACCTTGTAGTGCAAAAAAATAAAAAAAAAAGAAAGTGATGCTATCCCTGATTACTTACTTCTTTTCTTTCTAAATCTGTGAAGAAAAGTGAAAATTAAAGTTAGGGCACAGAGAATGGAGGGCTGACGCCAATCCTATCTTAGAAAATACTCTGATATGTTGTGCACTGCTGTGCTGTAGTTTAACTAAAACTGAGTATGCCCTTCATAGGAGGGGAGTTGCATTTTTATTTTTCTTTTTTAATGAAAGAAGTTTATTAATTCATGTGAAATCTTGAAGTGCTTTGTTTTAATTTCTACTACTAGTGAACTACTAGCATAGTAGAAAGTATGAGATGTGGTTGGTCTCCATCTCAGTCTTTTGTGCTAGCATTCATTCTGTGGGTTAAATTTTTTGGGGGGGATCCAAGCGAGATTCCACAGTTCATTAGGGGTTTGAATGTGCAAGAGAAGAATGCTTGTGTGGTACCTGAAGATTTGTTAATTGCCAGTATATATAAAAATAAAGTCAACTGAATATGATGCTATGCATAGCAGAGAATTGCTCCTTTGGTGGCCATTTGATGGACAGGCCCTTAAAATTTCCTACTGCCCACTGGAGTGTCTCACATGAAAATTTTATACCTCCTCTTGCCTCACTTTCACTGTCCTTTATTATTTTTAATGTGTTCTAGCACTTTCATTCTGTGGCTGGATTTGGCAGAAGCTGTACAAGTGTGCCATCAGACAGCATGCTGCACTCACAAAAGCACGTGTTTGTGCTCACTTGGATCCCTCAGAGCTGCAGAGCAAGAGGGAATTGTATTCTGCCTGGATTTCCTGATGTTGTTGCTTTGAATGAAAAATGCTTTGTGTGTTCTTGTCTATAAAACCACACATAACAAAACCAAGAAGTAGCAGGAAATCACTCTTTTCTAATTCACTCTGCTTCTAAAATGCCATCCTTTCAAGCTGTAAGTCTCAATCAAGGCAGTGAATGAGTAGATCTTACCTGGGATGATTTTTGAAGACTCAAGTGCAGATCAGTGAGGGAAGTGACTTCTGGAGTTGAGTGCTGTGCATTGCTAATGTTGTGTACCTCTCTTTGCTCTGACCTTGCTGGCAGCCAAACCCAGAAGGAGCTCTTATCTTTCCTTCTCCTCCTTCAGTCTCCATTGTGAGTCTTCTCCACTTAAAATTATATTAGATTTTACACCCCTGTCTAGAATCTGTTGAAGGCAGCTATAGCTGGAAATTTAACCTCTAAAGGATTCTCAATTCCCACGGGGCTGGCAAAGCTGTGCTTCACCAACAGGTATCGTGCACCTGTATGTGTGCAGCAATAAGGCTGTCACTCCTGAGGGAGTTTTTCTTCTTTAAGAAGACTCAGAAGAGAATAATCCCTTTAATACGTCCACCTTCTCCTGACAGAGTGGTGTAAACCGAACAGCAGTAAGGCTGGACTTAAACCATGAGTAGCTAATATCATGACTGAAAGAGCATCATATTAGCCTAATAGTTCTCAAAAAGGTTGTATGTCCCACCGAGTACTAGAAATGTTACTGAACCATTGGAGGAAAACATCTGCTTATAGTGACTGTATATATGGTGTTAAGAAAGAAACATGTTAGTAGATGTAGACTTTTTGGAAGGTTCTTTTGAGACTCACTGAATAACATCTGCAAAATTGCAACTTTGCAGTATAGTAATTTTATCAAAGTTATGAAGATAGCACAGCTTTCAGACTCAAAACCATAGGAGAACTTTCAGTCAAGATTTTTTTTTCTTGTACTAAGACTCATCTACAGCATTTTGCCTGGTGACAAGAGGATTTGAAAGTGGGGTATAAATCAATTAAATGACCCTCTTCTCTGGCAATGTAGAAGAGACCTTAGAGCAGTGAGTAGGGTGTTTGTAAAAATGCAACTGCTTTTCGAATAACTTGGTTTAGCTTACATACATTTTATGTGTGTAAGTGAATACTGAATGTATGTTTTCAGTGTTATCTCTGAATAGAGCTAGACTCACAAGAATGGCAAAGCCTAATCTGCAATGAATAAACTCTTTTGAAGTAAATATATGGGTTGAAGGAGNGAAGGAAGTTGTTGTATATCTACTAAACATGCCAAAGTGTATTACTGCAAGAATGACTCATGCTGGTTCTTCCTGCTTATTCTAGTAACTGAAGCGGCTAGCAGAACATCATCTTTGTTGTTTTGACTTTAATTAACTTGATTTCTTGGTAGCAGTGCAAAACCTCTTAATAGTTGTTCACTAATGTTATTGAGTGTTGAGGGCTCTTAGTGTTCCTAAAAAAATAAGACAACCTAGACCTCAGAAATGAATGCTTAATATGCACAATATCAAAATGTGCATTCATACATAAATTAATCACATTTTTTGGCAAAAGTGGGCCTACAGTATGTCTACTGACTATGCATGAAGCTCACCACTTCTAGCTGGTTTTATCTACCATAACTTTTATGGGCTATCTCCATAAAAATGAGTAGGAAATACAAATTCCTCTTATTTCAGTAATACTGAGTTCTCTGGGTTTTCTGTAGCTGAAGGAGGTGATTTATGCCTTTGTGATTTAAGAAGTCTAAATATCTTGGCAGGACAGTAGATGTTTGTGTACATAGTGCATATCAAAGTTCGTGGGAGTTTCCAAATTCATATTCAGCACATAAATTGATGGAGTGAGTTGTAGAGTGTGCTGTTGCTTCCACTTATGTTGTAATCTTCATGAGAACATATTAATGGCTGTAAAGGGACTAAATTCCAGCTAGCTGTATAAAAAGCCAATGCTAAATAAGTGAGTATGAGATTTAATAGAAACGTAGTAAGTGACTCAGTCAATCTGATTTGTGTAGGAAACAAGTTTAATAGAACTTCGATTAAAAAATTCTGGCTCCCAGATGTGGTGTTAAGTCAAATAGTCAATTCTGCAGGAAATGCAACAGAAGAGAAGGAGTGAGAATATTTTAAATGTTTCTCTTGTGACAAAAGGCAACTGAGCAGGTTCTCATTGTAATAGAAGCTGAAGACTACAGACATCTTCATCCCACTCCCAGCTTAAGTATATAGACAGACTGAATTGGTTACCTGATTTTTTACTGATAGCACCCATATGATCTCAGTTTATGAATGGCATAAAAAATGGTAACATTAGGAAATATGAGCATCCATGGGAATACTATGCAGTACAGCTGACAACAGCAAACAAAAATTAGTCTTTCTCTTCTAGAGTGAGTGTCCAGGTTTTCAGCTAGACACTACATAAGTAAGTAAATCTCAGCCAGTTATGTAATAAAATATGTGCAGTGATATAAGGAATAATCAAATAAATTCAAACCTCCTGATTTATCCCAAGCACTAGATTTTAATTATAATAACATATAAATATTCATAGTATAAATAGCACGGCATAATTAAAGCAAACATTTCTATTGAGATGAGGACAGTGCATTTCTTTGTTAATGTTTATTTCAAGTATTAGATCTAGATTCTGTAATTCTGACTGCTTGAATGCTTTAATTGTAAACTGTCTTGCATTTGCTTGTATTTTCCATAATTCTCTCAGAGGAATTTCAAGGGTCTTTTGTGGTTGCATGCTGATGTAAAACGAGATTTGTTCATAAGCATTCAGTGGTATTGGAAATAAATGCAGAGTGAGCTACAAAAAGGCACGTTCCTCCTTGTCTCCAACTGGTAATGTTCTAGGAATTTCTGATGTGAGGAGAGTTCAAATTTGGCATTGCTGAGAAGACGTTTCAGAACATACAAAGAACAAGTGTTTAGCTTTGGTGGAGAGCACTGTGCTTTAGCTGAGATGTATTTCAGAGAAGTTTTATGTTTTCTACAGGCACAGTAATCAATCTATCAAGTGCTTTCAATGAAGAGTTGACTCCAATGGAACCTGCAGTTCCGTAAGAGTGAAAATTACTGGCAATTTCTTAGTTGAAATGTACATAGGTTTGAAATGTGGGAGCATATTGGAATAACTGTCCTTCAGCCTAATGCTAGGAATACACAAGGAGATACTCAGTTTTTGGAGTTGACTTTGCCATTTGTCTTTTGGGTACAAGTGTTGCCAACATGTGGAGGCTGGTTGACAAGAAGCAGGACTCTGTGGTTACAGATGTTGGCACTGGATGTGTAACGTGTGTAATCTCTGTTTTTTTCTAAGATCCAACTGTATGTATGATACTGAGGGAACCTAAAACTTGATTTCTTCTTTAATATCTTTTGAGGAACTATCAAAATGGGTATAAAATTATCAGAGAAGAAGAGTTGGGGTAAAGGGTAGAAAACATCAACAGTGAAATCAGGAAAGTTATGAAAACTACATCTAAGGCATCTCTGATGCACAAAAAATGCCTATCTTTGAGGATTTGGATGTTTTTCTTGCAGTACTTAGGGCAAAAGCAGAACTTACATGTTCCTGCTAGTACACACAGGACCTCACACTCTTCTCATCAACAGTTTCTATCCTCCTGGACAAAAACAGGGTCAAACATGGAAGAAACACTCATCTGGAAAAACTTGCATCTTAAAGGTTTCCTGTCCTTAGATGCAGAGAAACATGCTAATGGTAGGAGCAGATGGCTGTCTGCAGGAAACAAAAAAAAAAAAAAAAGGGTCTGAGATTAAAATGGGGACCTGGGGAAATTCACTGTGTGTGTAGAGCAGCCGCAGCAAACAGGCTGCATTTGTCTCATTAAGCATCCACAGACCGTCCACCAAAAGGTGCCTTGAGAGCTTGAAATGCTGTAGAGTTAGTATGAAGTTGAATATGTACATAATTAGCATTTTTTGGTATCAGTAGTTAACTGTAACAGCTGAATCTCTAGTTGGCATCTTGTCTTGTTTTATCCAGCTCACATATATGTTGTTCCTGAGTTATCAGCTTCTGCATTAGTTGTCTTACTGGCTGTCATGTGGTCTTTTGAAGAGAAAAATCTATTTGTGGAGCAAATGTGCTCACTTGTCATGGTGGGTCAGGACACACTTCAAGCATGACCACTGCCACTGGATGTAAAAGCATATAATGGCCTGTTGGCAGCTTTTTCTTCCATTTATTTTCTTTTCCCACTACTGAGAATCTTTGAATGATGGTACCTGCTATGAAGGTTTGAGTGCTAACTTTTTCACAGCTGAATTTCTGCAGCTGAAAAAACTAAAGATAGTAAAGCATATGCCAAAGGTGCAAGTCCCATGGAGAATATTTTCTTCATGCTTTTATATATGTCTGTTACCATGTAACCCCATTTTTCTCTCTGGACATGGTATAAAAAGTGATAGTGCAGTAACTTGTTCAATTTTGAACAATAAGAGCACTGACTACCCTGTTTCTCTGCAAGAGCTTCTTCATTTCTGGATGCCAGCTCTGTCTTCCTCCTCTTCTTTCCCCTGGCTCAAAATCTATGTCATTCAGCATGGAGAAGAGAAGGCTTCAGGGAGACCTCATTGCAGCCCTCCAGTAAATTACAGGGGTGTATAAAAAGGATGGTGAGGGACTTTTTATAAGGGCAGATAGTGACAGTAGGACAAGGGGCAATGGTTTTAAATTAAAGAGGGCAGGTTTAGATTAGATGTTAGGAAGAAATGTTTTAGTTGGAGAGTGGTGTAGCACAGGAACAGTTTGTCCAGAGAAATTGTGGATGCCTCATCACTGGAAGTGCTCAAGGCCAGGTTGGATAGGACTTTGAGCAACCCGATATATAGTGAAAGGTATCCCTGCCCATGGCAGGGGGGTTGGAACTGGAAGATCTTTGAAGTCTTTCTCAACCCAAACCATTCTATGATTTATTCAGCAACTCAAGTTAATACCTCTGGCCAAAAAAAGCCACCCCGTGTTTCATAAAAAGTAAGAAAACAAAATCTGCAACATACCATTGGGCTGCCTTCACCTGATATATGAAGAGTAGGAGAGTGAAAAAATGCCAGTGTTTCCATCAATCATTTAGGTGGATGATGTCTTCAAGAGGATCACAGGATACTAAGTGCTGTGACGATTGGGACAGAAAAGCCCCAGCTTTAACCTCCAAGTATTTGCTTTCACCTAGGAAACTGGAGGTCTTTGCTAGTGTTGATTAGGGAAGATTAGTACCTATCAAGAAATTGTTAATAGTAAACTTTGGGTTGAGTGTCATTTTAAAAAATTAACATGGGGCAACGGGAAGGTTTCATTAGCAATAAGATTATTTATTATAAGCAGACAGTTTTGAGAAAAAGAGGTTCATTGAAGAGCAGAGTCTCAGCCTCTTCTATAATCAGGCTATGTTTGTTTTCTGTTTCCACACTTCTGCTCCTTTACCAGTCTAAGCCCCCCTGAAACTTTCTGTGCATGCTCTTTTTGCTATTAACATGTATAAGAAAATGAATACATGCTTTAAACTTTCTGTACGATTTCAAACAATTTCTCAGGGACCCACAGAAATTCTAATAATTCTAATCAATAGCAATTGCTAATAAACCAGAAGGTAGTTGTGGTGACCATCTGTATGCTAATACTGTTTTAAAAATAAACTGGCAGAGCTGAATGCTGATTGATCAAACCTTTTGGTGTGGTGGGAAGACTGTAGTTATGTGTGATGCTCTGTTGCAGAGCGAGCATAGCTTTGCAATTAACAAACCTTCTTGAGCTGTGCTCTCACACATCTCTTCACAGACTTCTCCTTTTCCTTCATGACCATTCTGCAACACTGACAGGAGTCTGATGACTCCTGGTTCCTGCTCTCCACTTCTGTTATGGATCTGTTGAAGATACTGGGATCAGAAGTTCAGAGGGCATGGTACCACAGAAGTATTATATGACTAATTTGTAGCAAGTGGTAGTATATGTCGATTTTATGCTGTCAAAAGATATACCTTGGGGGTGATGTGTTTTCATTCTCATCACTGTGTGAAGTAAAGATGTTAATTGGTGAGGCACTTTCAAGTATCTGATTTCCTCCCTCCAGGAGAGCTTCAGCTGCTGTGGAGCTGGCTGGCTGGCCATGTCTGAAGTTTCGCTTTCAATTACAGCTAAGGATATATTTGCTGGGGTTTTTTTGTTTTTTTTTTTTTTTCCCCTTAAACATTTGAGATGTAAGTTTTTAAGGTGAAAGTAAATATACATGGTGGCTAGGTGAGTGTAATGACAAAAGCCATATCACTTCCTTCTGAAGCTTGGCTGCCAGTTTTTCCTCAGCTGACTAAACTTCAAAAGTAGGTTGCATATTTCTGCCACAGCCTTCTTCATGCACTTTTCATCATTTTGCAAGGAGGTAGTTTTACTAGTAGTCAAAGCAGTATGCATTGTAGTGAGGGAGATCAATCAAACTCCTTCTAATTTATCTCCCCAAGATTTGTGAGAGTTTTGCTTTGGAGTATTTTGGGGGAGTTTTTGTTCATTTGTCTTTAAAGAGAAGATAGAAAGCAACTTGACTGTTGGTCTGGGTCCAAGAAGAAAGAAGCACCACCTTTACTCATTTGAGAACAGTGGATCTGCAGTGCTATTGCTGTGCAGTGATCAAAAGGGGGAGAGAGGCAGGAGCAGCAAGTGAAAAATGGCTTTTGGTTTTCAAAATAAGCTTGTAGCAAATAGGAGGATGGAGTTTTGAATTGAAGTATTTTCAAAATGGCAAAATTATCTTCAAGCTTCTATGTTTTCCGTTTCTATGGTGTTGGCCTTGAGTGGTTGCATTCCTGTAGCTGTCTGATAACAACTCAGAGCTCTGCATAGCTGGATCAATAAAACATATCCAATAATGTCTGAAACCTGCAAGCACTTTCACCTTTTCTATACCATGGATTCTTTTCAGGCATGTTATTGTCCACTACTACAGCATGTCATGAAACTTGGGAGCACTCAGGGGTGTGTTGAGAGGCTAAGTTAGACCATGTTAAAACAACGTGTAAAAGCCCGGTGTGAAAACCTCAGGGATTTCTCTTAGGGAGAGAATTTACCAGAGACAGCCGCATAGGAGGGGATAGGAATTGTAAAAGCAATCTTTTCTCTTTTTTCTTTGTCTTCTCTTCCACATTCCTCCATTTCCAGAAGGGAACAAGACAGTAGTTGCTGTTCTCTGGGTTTGTAGCTCTGTTTCACTCACATCTGTCTTGATTAGATGTGAAGAAAAGTGTCACAGAACAGCCAGAAGTTGGTTTGGTTTGGGTAGCTGTGGGTTCAGGGACACTGAGGAGGATGAGAAGTAAAGTTTTGCAGCCATTTGTCGTTCAGATGGTGTGGGAGTGGTAATGTGGGAGGTCTATTCCCGATTGTCTCAGACAAAATCCTGCATTCACCTGACAAGCAAACCCACAAATTCTCTACACAGAGCACCACAAGACGCATCGTCCTTGTGTGTCTGAGGGAGTTAAGGGATGATGAGACTGAATATTGCAGTGATCCCTCAGTGACTCTGCCTCTCACAATGAAGACAGGAGTAAGCAGGTGTGCAGCTTATTTTCAGCATGACCTAACACTTTGGTTAAAGCAGCCACCACTGCTTTCTTAGCAGCTGGGAAAACGTGTGACTGTGGCAGTCGGTGTTCCGTGTAGCATGGTATCACTCTAACACAGGAGCAACACTGAAGCTGCAGTGGCTGACAGGTGGAAACCTCAGGTGTGAAAGAAGCATCTGAATCTCTTCCTGACGGTTGCCTTGGGATGCCACAGAATGAAATGAGAACTGGAAATCTGTTCAGCCCCTGTGCTGCGTTTGGTGCAGTGCTAATCCTTCACAAGTTTCCGGCCAATAAAGGCTTGTTTATGGCATTGTATATATTAAGGGTTTTTGTGTATGTGTCATTTCAGGGATAATATTGCTACATAATAATGCATATTAAATAACAATATTTTTTTCTTGCTATTTAGGATAGCCACTTAAGTACTCTGAATTGGGAGGACAATAAAAGGTCAAGGTGTGAAATGACTTCTCTGGAGTCACACAGGCAATACAGCTGTAGAAGAGTAGCAAACAGTAGCTCAGTACTCTCAGTTTCATCCTCATGCTGCAAAAGCAAGCTTTGTGTTCAGATATTTTATAAACAGGTATGGTCTTTCTAGTAGGGCTTTTATAGAAATTGTATATTCCTGCTGTCCATGTGTTAATTTCATGATGAGTGTTCCAAGCTCAGATGCACCGATTCTCCCAGTGTCACTCTGCTCATTTGTGGGTTTCCTGCAGGGGTTCTTGTCCTGGCTACAAGCTTAATTGTTTTCCACAAGGAAAACTCCCTCTTCTCTGAGGTCTTCTTCTTAATAACAACAAATGTTACTAATCATATATTTATTGTACCCTTTGATTCAAGGCGTTTGATAAGTATCCACACTTCTTTGAATATATCTGCCACTTCTTTGAATATATCTGCCTTGGAATTTATTTGCTGTATATAATGTGGCAGCATAGCTACATGATGTTCCATACCAATAGGGCTACTTTTAAAGTACTTTAGTGAATGATTTCCTATCATCATCTTCCATTTACCTTTGTTTTGGTTGCAGCCTATTAGTGACGAACAGACCTGATTTGGGGGAAAGTTCACTACTAACTTAATTGTCTTTTATTCAGTCCACTGGATTACTGCAATAAATGCTGATTGGTATCTCAGTCTCCTTCTTACCCTTTCTGCATTTGCACTGCAGATTGTCTGCTAAAAATGTGCCAAAGTTTTTTTTAGTTTGCTCTGAATATCCTGACTACAGTATTCATGATTGAGTCAATCCTTTAGAATTTACAATGTGGAGTTGCAATATTTGCCTTGGAGTGAGAAGAGGGCTGCAGTCAGAAAAATGTTTCTACCTGAGGTTGCCTATCTCCTGTACTCCTTCTGCATGACCCTTATTACAAGAAATGCTCACGCGCCTTCCATCATTTTAAGCCGGAATCCCCAAAGGCTCTTGTTCAGAAGCTTAATTAAGATTTTGGTTCATAAATAAATGGCAGTGTGATTCCTTCTCCCCATGTTGTGTTGAGCACCAGCATGTTACCTGTTTATCTCAGCTTTGACCTCTGAGATAGAAGGTGAATGTATTAAGTCTAAAACTGGTAAGAAAGTACCTGTAATTCCTTTTTGGAGTAAGCTTAGTTTTACTTAGCTTTGGATCTTAATTTTGCTTTTTGTTTTAAACTCCGACATGCTATGCAAAGCCAACTTTCAGGTTTTCATCCAAGTCATGCTGTTTTCCCTTCCCACCTCAGCAACAAGAAGTTCTTTCCTTGACTCCTGCTGTGATCTGTGTTTGTGCTTCTGAGAAGCCTGACCTGACTGTGCTGGAGTGCTTCAGACTGAAAGATTGACCCGTGACTGAAAGTGGTTGAGAATCATGTATTTATTTATCCTCTCATGCCGTTGTCACAGTTGGCTTAATTTCTTACATGAAAGTTAACTTGAAATAAATTTTCTGGGTTGAACTGTCTGTGCCATAGCTTATGTTGTACTCATAGAAAGAGCAGTTTTCATTTAAATCCATTGATTTTGCATGTCCCTGACTTTCAGTGTTACCTGCAACTATGAAAAAACAGTGCAGCAGGGTATGCCATGAAATGACCTCCGAGAGGGCTTTGGAAGTGGCAGCCCAGCACTAAGTTTCTAAACTCTTATTTAGGAACTTAACTACTTACACTTTGCTAGCAGAGAAGAATACTCTGTGGCTCTTGGCTGGTTCTCAGAGCTAGTCTCCTCTTGCATGTTGTTTCAGGTGTGAAATTCAATGTTTATAATCTGAGAGTGTTCCTTTAAAACAGTTTTTATTACACCTGTACATTTTTTTTAGTGTGCAACTCTGAATGTTGCATGACCAACCTTTTTGCTTTTCAAGTGTCTTTTATAAATCATGGCACATTGATATACTGTCACATCAATAAACTAAGTTTAGGGACTAACCTAAATAAATGCCAAAATCATTAGCAGTTAATTAACCTTCTGTATTTCTCTCCAAATTGACTTCGGTTTAATTGACGATGTGGGCTCAGTTCACTTGCTGTGTGCTCATACAAACAAACAAAACGTCCATGACACAGAATTGAATGATGTGGTGGGGGAAGAGGGAAAGTAAGGAAAAGAATAGAAAAGATGCATGAACACATCTCCATCAGAGTACCAGCAGCCAAGTATTAACTGTGTGGTTGAAGCTGCAGAGCTGGGGAAGAGTGGGTGATGTTTAGGACTTTGCTGTGCTTCGCTTGCCCCTGGCACCCAGTAAGAATATCCTTTTGGGCTGGGTGGTAAAAGTTTCAGCTTATTAGGGTTTGTTTTGGAGTTGTGGTTATATATATTTATATTTTCTAACAACAACAATAAACACAAAGATTCCTAAACAGGCATGATAGCTCATAAAAAATATTTGCTTTTAAGTCATCAAGAGGCTCTTGAAGCTATGTTCATTCATGTGTTTTTATTGAACTTAATAATAGATGATCTTTTTTTATTCTTGTCCCTTGCTTCCAAATCACAGATGGAGAGCACAGTTCATCTAAGCTTGCTAGAGAGCATGAAAATGACTTGGCGTTGCTTCTTTGGCATGACCTTAATTAAAGATGGCATTTGTTTGATGTGAATGGTGAAGTGTGAAATGACTGCGGCTCAGGTACTGGAGTGTTTTGTGCCCTCATCCAGGAACCTGTGTTGGGTACTCGGCCTCTGTGCCGGTGTGCTCTGGGCAGTGTGTTAGTTGCAGACCACAGCAGAGGTCTCTGCCCACATCGTCCCAAGGAGGATTCCACGAGGCTCTCATGTGTGTAGGTGGTGAATGATTTTTGAGATCTGACCTGAATTTGACTTCATGGTGGTGGCAATTTGTTAATGCTTTACTGCAAAATGAACCCTCTGGAGCTGTGCAACTTTAAGCCAGTCCTGCTCCCTTGCATCATGGGGAAATACCTGCTGTCAGTCACAGCTCCCTTATTGTGACTGCTCTGTGTAGGATGCTCTTTGTACTGATGGCTTAAAGTTTTTTTTTCAATAACTTTTAATAAAAGCTTGATCACAGAATCATTTAAGTTGGAAAAGACCTCTAAGGTCATTGAGTCTAACCTTTTACCAATCCCCACCTTGTCAATTAGAATGTGGCATTAAGTGCCACTTCCAGTTGTTTCTTGAACAGCTCCAGGTGGTGACCTCACCACCTGTCCGAGCAGTCCATTCTAATGTTTAACAACCCTTTCCATGAAGAAGTTATTCCTGATGTCCAGCCTGAACCTTCCCTGGCACAACTTGAGAGTTATGTCCTCTCATCCTGTCACCTGTTATCTGGGAGAAGAGACCAACCCCCACCTGGCTACAACCTGCTTTCAGGTAGTTGCAGAGAGTGATAAGGTCTCCCCTGAGCTTTCTCTTCTCCAGGCTATAAACCACCTCTTCTCCCTCAACTGTTCCTAATAAGACTTACCCCCTCCAGACCCTTCACCAGCTTTGTTGCCTTTCTCTGGACATACTCCAGGACCTCAATTTCTTTCTTATAGTGAGGGTGGCCCAAAACTGAACACAGAATTCCAGGTGTGGCCTCACCAGTGCCAAGTACAGGAGAACAATCACTGCCCTGGTCCTGCTGGCCACACTATTGCTGATACAGGCCAGGATGCCATTGGCCTTCTTGGCCACATGGGCACACTGCTGGCTCATGTTCTGCTGGTGTTGACCAGCACCCCGAGGTCATTTCCCAACAGGCAGCTTTCCAGCCACTGTATCCCCAGCCTGTAGCACTGCCTGGGGTTGTTGTGGCCGAAGTGTAGGTCCTGGCACTTGGCTGTGTTGAACCTCATATTGCCGGTCTTGGCCCAGTGATCCAGCCTGTCCAAATCCCTCTGCAGAGCCTTCCTACCCTCCAACCGATTGACTTGGTGTCATCCACAAATTTATACTCGACCCCCTCATCCAGATCATTGATAAAGACATTAAACAGGACTAGGCCCACCACAGATCCGCGGGGGACACCTCTGGTGACTGGCCACCAACTGGATGCAGCACCGTTTGCCATGACTCTGGGCTCAGCCATCCAGACAGTTCTTAAGCCAGCAAAGAGTGCACCCATCCAAGCCATGGCATGCTAGCTTCCCCAGGAGAATGTCATGGGAGACAGTATCAAAGGTTTCCTGATGTGTAGTTAGACAACATCCACAGCCTTTCCCATCATCCACCAGGAAGGTCACCGGGTCATAAGAGGAGATCAGGCTGGTCAGGCAAGACGTGCTTTTCCTAAACCTTTGCTGGCTAGGTCTGATCCCCTGTTTGACCTGTAAGTGCCATGTGCTCGGACTCAAGATTATCTGTTCCATAACCTTCCCTGGCACCAAGGTCAGGCTGACAGGAGGGTAGTTTTCCTGGATCCTCCTTCCAGCCCTTCTTGTGGATTGGTGTCACATTGGTGAGTTTAACCACCCTACTGAATATGTATGACTCAAAAATAATTCAGGAACACTGTTGAAAAAACAGATCTTTCACTTGAGAGCTTTTTTTCCCTTGTTTTACAGCCTCATAAATAAATATTGCTATACTAATGTTTTTCAAATAGTTCCGCATAATCTATTACCTTGAATTTTACCACAATTAATATCAAGATCCATATACCTAAAAGACTAATCAAAATATTTCTGAAAGAGCATTTGCTGTTGAAAAGATACCATATTGACAATAAGTATCTATCTCTGCTTCCACAAGAAGCTTACATAAATATAAACATGTTTTTCTCCTGTTAGAAAGAATGCTAAAAATATTTTAACTCTGTAGTGTATATGTATCTACAACGTTAATAGGCATAGAATCAATTTGTATGTACATGTATAAATAAAAAATGCAGAACTTGGCTTGGTGTATTTTTTTGCTTGTTTTTGGTGGTTTATTTAGCACACTCCCTAAAGATTCTAGTAGAGTAAAAATACTTACCCTCCCAGACAAGGGGATATCAGAATTATAGTAGAAGGTTCCAGTACAGATGACAGTAAAACATGCTGCTAGTCTACATGAGCTATGAAAGAATAATTTCCATTTTCTGTCACTTGGAAATTGATTTTTGACTGTTAAACTTGTTTTGATTATCCTGTTTCTTTTGGAATGGGTCTTCAGTAAAGTTCTCGTTGATCTAGTTCTTAATATAGGTATTTTTTATTTTCTTCCTTGAGCTGCTTATGTTAGATTTAATGACTTGGAAGCTGTAGTGGAAATTCTACATTTAAAACTCACAAGAAGTAACATGTTAAAGCTGTATATTTAAATCCATAGGAATTTGCTTGCTCAGTGACTATGCTAATAATAAATTATGTACATAAATGTACACACAGAGACTCTCTCACCTTACTTATTTCTTCTTGCTTTTTCCCTTATCCCCTTTTCTAAGTTGAGCAGTCCTTGAGGGAATTGGTTCTGAATGTACTGCGGGACTGCTGGGAAGTGGATTTGTGTGTTAATTTTAGATGGATTTTAAGCCTGCTGATAACTTTCCCTTCTGTGATGAGATTTCCTTTTATTAGTTAATGCTGACTTTGCTTCATTTGGACTGCATTCTCCATCGCTCTTTATGAGTAGCAAAGTTACAACCACCATAAAAGCAAAGAGCATGGAGGAAGAAGAGGTGGAATAAAGAATTTATTTTCATGTATTTGGGATTACCACATAACTGTCAAATGGTAGAAGAAAGTGGGTTTTAATGGTCCCCCTTAAGTTGGAGGTGGGTAAAGAAACCCAAACAAAAATAAAATTACTTACTTAGACTTCCTCTGTGTCTGTATTACTGTCATTCTTGTTTCAGACTAATGACTAAATGAGGCCTTTTTATTTATTCAGATTTGATTAGTAGGAGTGAGATTTAAATATTTATTTTCTTTCTGTGTTTACAGTAGTTTGACAAGAGAGATTCAAGGTGAGCTGGATATTATAGAGTATAAATGGACATTCGGGGGCATCCCTGTGAAAACTAGGGGTACTGTAGGGTTCACATATGGGTAATTCGAGGCTTACAATTTATTTGTGTTGAGTGGGGAGTTGGTGGAATTGGATTGATCTCTTTCCTCCTTTATCCAATCATATCCCACCACTTGATCCAATAACAAACTCTATGGCTTAGCTTATCAGAAGAAATTGAGAATTTTGGTTAAAGTTTGATTCTGGCTGTTTCCCAGATGTTACTGTTTAGCTTTGCATTCAAAAGATACGGAGTATATACTTTAGTCTGTTTTTTATTGCTCGGTTTTAAGTTGAAAAGCAAAGAAGAGTTTCTCTAAGGAAATTTATAGCACATATAATTTTATTTTCCAATCACTTTCAATTTTGTAATAATTTGCTTGTTTTTAAAGTATTTTACTTATCCAACTCTCCTAAACCTGAGGTGCAGTATCATTATAATGCAATTTTAAGACTAAAAAGAAATTGCTCAGTTTTTAGTATCACAAGATATAACAAGAAAAATGCTTGTTCTGAAGCAGTGATTTCTGGTGCTTCTTGACTTGTGGCATTTATGTAGCCAAGTTATGACACCAAATTTAACACTTATGTGAGAAAAGCATTTGATTTATGTTAATATTGAGTAAAAGGAGTATATGCCTGCTGAGAAGACTAGTGAATATGTGCAGAAGGCACAGCTGAAGTAACTGATCTCAACTGAACATAAAAAAACATAAAAACCTCACTAAAAAAAGATACTTAGATGATACTAAAGGCCACACACACTTAGATGTTCATATCATGAAGGGTTTAGCAGCCTTTTGATACAGATGATGTACACCCATAAATAGAGTTGAGATGAACAATTTTTTTAATTGATATTTTAAGATGATTTTGTAAAAAAAACAACAAAGAAAGACTATGTTTCTGTAGCCTCTTGCACCTTACTTGTCCTTCCGAATTTTATTAACATGTCTTTTCAGGCTAGGCAGATATCTTGGAGATACATATTTATGGACCTTTCAGCTGTCTTTTCACTGTTGGTTTGAACGTTCTGTCTCTGATAAAAATCCTTTGGACTTTGGTGCAATAACAGATGGCTTAAAAATGAGGGCTGAAGACGTGCAATATGAACAAACTGTGCACATGTGCCTCTCGGCGATGGGATTTTAAATAGCTGCAGCTGTAGGGATGCACATGAGCTGAAGCTGAAACTTTTCTGTTCTAGCAGTAGGACACCTTGGAATCTTCACACAACGTACTTGTAGGAGAATTACATTTAGCACAGCACTGCTCACTTTATTATGGAGGTCCAGTCAGGTCGGGACATGGGCCAAGCTGCTATGGACCATGTCACAAGAACATTAAAGGTCCCCTTGGCCACCCACAAAGCACATTTCTGATATTATGGCAACTGCAGTAAGAAAATCTAGTTTTGCTTTCAGGTGTGCTTCATGATTTGATCACTTAAAACTGTTTCTAAAACTGTCCATGCTACTAGACAAACGGGGAGAAGAAAAATATTTTTAAATGACAAAACCACTAAAAAGACTGGTTTAATGTTGCCATGAAATAGTAAATAAAAACTCTGGTGGAAATTTAATATTCTTTAATACTTCAAGCCACAGTGTACTGAGCATATTAAACATTGTGATCCTTTCTTTCTCATTGCACACATTACTCTCCTTTTTTTTTCTTACATTGTGATTACATTTCCATACATTACCACAAACACTTCTCTAAAAGTCATGCCTTTTAAACAGAAGCATTCAGTTTCAAAATGGTTTCTGATTCTACCAGTAAATATGTTTTTGAAACAGATTTCCCTGAAACTTGTGTCAAAGGCATATTGCAAGCAATATGTGCCTGTTATGTATACAGATGACTATTACTTAAGCTCAAGGAAAATCAAATTTTAACAGGCCATGCAGTCCTTTCAACTTAAAAAAAAAAAAAAAATTCAAAATAGGAAGACAGTCAAAATTCAATTTTTAAATAAATTTTGTGCCTGTTTGGACTGTAATCACTAACTTGATATTAGGCTTTATGGGAAGTAAAACCTTTTACAACCTTATTCTTCCCTGATTGCAGTCTGCAGGATTTTTTTCCCCCTCTAAAGCTGCTTCACAGTGCAGGTATCTATAAGCTGCTGTTGTGTCTCCCCTGGTTCAGGTTATATTTTCAGAGTTTGGGCTTGACTTCTGCCTCCTAAGATGGATACAGCAGCCAAGTGTCCCATTCCCCACGCCTGAGCACTGTCTGCAGGGCTCTGGCTGTGCCTGCTTTGGCTGCACCCACCCCTGGTGTAGCTGCACACCTTCCCTGGGTCACAGACCAAGTACTGCAGGTGAAAACTGTCACAGGAGCAGAGCAATGAGACCGTCACCTCCTGCCTCGCCGGTCACAGTCTGGGTACAGTCCACAGCACAGTAAATAATTTTGGCACCTTTTTTCTGGTCACAGCTCAGGATCTTTGCTGAACTGGTAAACAAGAGGTCTTGCTTGCACAGAGGAGCAGAATGAGATGATGAGTTTCTTTCCCAGAGGTTGTATTTTATTAGATATTGTACAGATATAAGTAAGAGGTTCTGCTGCATTAGGGATTGGCATTAGCAACCTATGGGTTGCTTCCAGTGAGTATTGTGTGTTTTGTAGATATTATGTTATCCATTTTCTCTCTGCTTTGTCTGTCTTGTTTTTATTAAGGTAGTGCCTGGAGAGGGTCGATGTGCAAGTCACTGTAAGCACAAAAGGTCTTAGGCCAAGCTCCTGTTCATATTAAATTGGTGGGGTGAGGGTGGAAGAGGGAGAACAGAGAAAAGTAAAAGATGTAGGTAGGTACTTTGCTTGCCTGATGCCCTGCACTCTGGTTTGTTTTACTGTCACTAACTACCACCATGGCATGGTGGTATCAGATCTGGTGGCAGTATGAAATTGTACCTCTGTGCCTCATTGGAGGAGGAGTAACTCATGTGTTCACACTCCAAGTTCTTATACTTCTCCCTGCAGGAAAACTGTGAATGTGCTTCAGAGAGGGCAGCATAAAACCTTTGTAGAAGTGGTTTCTGTTTGTTAAAGAAACAAAACAAAAAACCCCAAGTATGCTCTAAATGCAGCTTTAAGGACATTACTTCATGGAAAGCTATTTTACTGGCTTCTTCCAGGCAATGGCTGGAAACCCCTCCGAGCTCAGTTTGCTCAGCAGGTCTGCTGATCTGCACCTTCTCCCAGGCTGACAGTGCAGGTACTCAGCACATCCAGGATTTACCCCCAGTGCCCGTTTCAAGTCTCTGCACAACCTTTGCTTATTCAACTTAAAATCTGCTTTTAAGTGCTCTTTTTAAAGTAAGGTAGCACCTCTAGTAGTAGATTTTGGTAGTGGTGATAAGAGCTCCGACTTTTATATCTCTGGCTTAAAGCCATTTGGGGAAGTCAAGACCTTGTAGGATCTGTTTTTAGCAGGAACAGCCCTCTTTTCTGTCTAAGTAAATCATGGCACTGTAATTCTAGGAATCTCTGGACTGTGAGTTAGTATTTTTCTTGCCTTGTCATTATTTAAACTACTTCTCTTGCCTTGTTAGACTTGTAGTAAAATACTAGTTCTTAATTTAGCTGGCAGTTTCTTTGTAAAATGGCTCAATGCTGTAGCAGAAAATGGCTTTTTTGTGTCAGTGGCAACTGAAGGCTAATATTTCAGGCATGAAAGAGTAGAAGGAAGAGACTACTTGACAGCAGGCTGAAAACCCTTCTGAAAAAAGCCTTCTCTTCTCACAGAGACATCAGCGTCTGCAATTTCCCTGCAGTGTGAAGAGAAACACATTACAGAATCCTAAAGGAACTGAAGAGGGTCAAAAATGGTGATCCCTAATATCAGCCTGTGGCTGAAATGACAGACAAGTGAAGAGCTGAGCAGAGGTGTCTGCCTCTTGTTTTGTGCTGGGTGTAACCCAGCTGACACTGCTCCCTAGGAGAGGAAATATCCATAACCTGGGATGACTGGACGCTAGAGTGACAGGAATTTATGCATGAATTTATCCTTGAAAGGCCTACTGCAAGAACTTAAAGGGACTATTTGGGTAGTTTGCAGCTGGCCTCAGGAGATTAAACAACTAGGTGCTGCATGGAGTTGTGTTTGTACTGAACAGCAGTAAACTCTTTAATGTGTCAAGAGGACTGAGCACTCAGTAAGTGGAAAACTATACATAATAAATGCTGCTATGCAAGCTGTTACCTTAATAGTAAGAGTTTCCATGCTTTTTTCAGGCAGGTGTATACTAGCAATCTGCTGTTTGATCATGTTTGCAACCAAAACACTTAGCAAAAGAGAAGTGCACAGCTACCAGCTGTCAGGAATTTGCATGTTCTTCCTGCATACCATGAAGCATCTTTGCCTGCTTCTGTTCTTGTCTGTGTCCCAATAATTTACTAATTGCTGTACCTCTGCCTTGCAGCGACACCTGCTGCCAAGGGCAGGCTGCACAGAAAGCTGCTTCTTGTCTCAAAGGTGTCATTTGCTGCTCCCCAGGTGATTGCTAGTAGCTTTGCTAGGATATATTCAAGTTCCCTATCTTCTTCCTGATTCTGGTGTTATTGCAGAAGAAAAAAAAAAATGCCCCTCAGGGCAGCAGTTTGAACCCACATGGTGTGCATGTACCAGTCCCAAACTTAATGCCCATGGCTGTTTTTTGCACCAACTGTGTGAGAATTTAATCTCTTTTTGTGGAATCTCCCCTACTCTGCAGGTGGGGTGGGATGTGTCGCTTCAGCTCGAGGAAGTGTGTTGGTGGGCTTCAGAACCAATACAAAATGCACTGTAAATTACACATCATTCATTCAGCAACAGCAAATTAGGGTGTGTGTTTGGAAATGTACCCTCTGGAGTGAATTGAAGTAATTATGGGGCTAAAACCTGGATTTTGCTGAAGTACCAGTATTTGCTAAGCACAGTGTTAATCCATTAGTGGGGCATTGATCCATTAGTGAGGGGCATGATTCCTGGCCTGCCTTTGATAACTTCCCTAATTCGTATCTGGAACTGTTTGCACCTTATCAGATAAGGTGAGTCTTCTCTCTTCCCCTTTTAAATCCCTGTTAGAGCTCATTTCTTCCATACCCTAACAAGAAATGGGAGGGTTAGGGCCAGCTGGAGGATGTTCAAGGTGACTCATCAGTGTGAAAGGTGAATAGAAACCAGTGATCCCACTTCTTAAACTGAAAAACAAAAGTTAGGATGAGGCTGAGTTCTTTGGATAGTTATGTCAGTAAGGTACAGATATTTTTGAATATAAATGTAAGTCTGATTGCCCATTTTTTTCTCCCTCCAAGCTGCCATGGGGTTCATTCTCTCAGGGTGCTGGTAGCCAAATGGAAAGACTGAATGGAGAGAGATCCTGGAAGGGTGCCACTTGATTTTTGTTCAGAAAGACATAGATCTGTCAGCTGCAATCTTTTGTTCTTTCCTCAGGCAGATTTCCCAATAGTTTGGTCAAAGATTGAGCAAGAATAATTGAACTGGACATGCTAACTCTGGTATACGGGCTCACAGGTATGCTGCAAATCAAATGAGTTTGTGCAAAAAAAATTAGCAGAATGTCTGCTGGCTAGGAATTGAAAATACATCAGTAGGGAAACTATCCTCTTAGATGAGAGATTTTGTTAGTTTATAGTTCAGTGAAATATATTTTCTGGTGTCAAAATAGATAACTTATATCAGTAATAGAAAAATAACATTGTTTTTTCCAGCATGAAAGTAATCCCAGCAGAGATACACACACTGTACCATGCTAATACAATTCTACTTTAATACAAAGTAGAAATTTAATATCATTCTTGAGATGTTACTATTGCATTATCAAAAATGAATTTCAGCAAGAGCAAAATGACTGATGTTCCAAACAATATTATTAAAATTTGCAGCATGTCTCTTATAGACTGCGATAATAATTTAAAGGTTACCTTTAATTATTTGTTGTGGGTTTTTTTTTTTAATTTATTTTTCTGTGTGGTTAGTTTTAATTATTTCTTCTTATATAAGCATTTCTTTCTTTGTATCCTTATGTTTTAACAAAACGGTGGTTTAGTGGTTCTCTTATTTAGGTTTGGTTTTGTTTTTTTTTTTCCCAAATGCATATTGCATCATTTTACTGTTGAATGGGTGGTGTCATTCCTCTTTAGGAGAGGAGAGACTGGAAATGCTCTGGTGAATTCAGCTGTGTTAGGGAGTAAATGTTTCTTTTAATGTTACTTGTTGTTTTCATTATATGTGAGGAAATGCACCCCTCATGCCTGGGAAGAAAAGAGATACAATTTGATTTCCTATCTGTCCCCGTTCTTTACCCTCAAACCAGATGAATGCTTCCCTGGGGGCCGGTGGTTGTCTCCTTGCCCTGCAGAGGTGGCTGGGAGAGCAGCATCCGTGCTGGCTCGGTGTGGCCCTTGTGTGCTGCTGGAAGGAGGCAGCCTCTTTGCACCAGGCACAGTGGAGTGTGCGATTCCCGTCTCTCCAGTGGCATGGGAGCCGTTCAAATGGAGAGAGTGATAGCAGTGCTGGCTCTGCAGCTCCCTGGGCACACACACACTCTCTCTCCGAGGCTGGTTTGCCTCCACTCTGCACCTGCCCAGGGTGTGATACGGGCTTTGACAAACTGTTGGCATGGGAACAGCCTGGCTCGGTGGTCTCATCCTTGGTAGTGTGACAGGACAGTGCAGGAGGTTATTGCATGTTGAGAGAAATAGCATGACCCTTACCCCTTTTATTCTTGCTTATGGTATAAGAACCTGTCTTCTTGCTTTGTTTTCAGAATTTTTTTCTACAAAGCCCCAGGAGGTCCATGCTCTTCTACTTATACTTTTTACTTTGCTCTCAAAATTGCTAAATTTTAAATAAAGTAAACTAATTATGTGGTTCATAAAGCAGATCCTGGAATAGGAGGCAGTGGGGATGCAGAGCAGCAGTGAGGCAGAACGGAGAGGGGTGAGGACCAGGAACCTCTCAAATTGTGGCTTAAAGCAAATATGCCCCTCCAGACAAGCCTTTTAAACTGTAGAAGTTAGGTGTTGGTTCCCTACAGGAGGAATTGATCATGTAAAGTTTAACCCTCTTCAGTTAGTCACAGCTATTGATTATGGTTTGCTAGAAGAGTATCAATGTTTCTGAGACTGGGGAGCTAGTTGCAAAATGAAATTTCTGAAACCTCTTTTCTCTGCTAGGGGACTATTGATAGGCTGTGACTTAATAGTACTCAGTTTTACCTGTGAACAAGATAAATGAAAGAACCAGAATCTCTAGTTCTCTGGGTTTTTTAACATTATTTTAGTTTATAAAGGTGGCAGTTTGGTCACCTTTTAATCTTTCACAGAGAAAGCATTGCATCTTTCAGCAAAAAGCCCCTTCCAACTGCAAGACCCGTTAGAAGCTCTGTTGACTGCACCTAGCAAGGCATGATGCAAATCTTGTTCATTGGCAAACCCGTGCTTGTTGCCCTTATGGTACAGATGTACCTGTGTAGCATCTTGTGAACCAAAGATTCAGAGGTGTCTTTCCAGGTCTGTGTGAGAGTGAGTGTCATGAGAGAAATCAGGACATTGCTGCCCCTGTTTCTTGCTAGGGAGAACAGTCCCCCAGTGTTGGCTGTTCAACCCTGCATACAGACAGCCATCTGCCATAGGGGCTTCGTCGTGTATTATCACAACATGAGTTAGAGCAATCCCTTCATCAAACCTCTTATCAGACAGGATCCTGCCTTAAACACGTGGTGCTGAAGTGGCCTGGCTGAACTTGACCTTGAGTGTCTTAGCTAATGCATGACCAACAAATGTTTGGAAGTAAACTAGCAAAAAGCAGTGCGAAAATAAATATTTTACATGAAAGTTCTTTGTTATGCATACAAATATGTTTGTTGTGGAGTTGGATTTGGTTTGGGGTTTGGGGTTTTTGGTATGGTGTGATTGTTTGTTTTTTTGTTTGTTTGTTTTTAACTCTGTAATATTCAATATTTAAGGTTCAGGCTTGGGAATTCCCCTATATAGGGATGCTATCAGAGGCTTGGTCAAGAATGGATGAGTACAAGGAAAGAAAACTGGGTATCTGGGGAAGACAGGAGTTCTCTTCTTTTAAAACATGGAGATAGGTGCCAGGTGAAAAGACTGGCTTCTGTATAATTCTTGTACTTCAAAGCCCAATAGGTAATGATACTGTAGGCTCATGAAAGAATGTTCCAGATTAAACAAGTAAAAATTAATTTTTTTAAAAAAAATCATTCTACCAGCTCTTCACTAGCAATACTGATTTAAACAAGGCCGAATGCAGGAACACACTACTGTAAATGAAAATCTTGTGTACTAATCTGGAATCAAAAACACACTTGGCAGATAAGGTAGCATGGGATTGGTACAGTGATTCAAATCACATTTGAACATCCTGTCTTCTAATATTTTTTGTTCCTGATAATGAGGGTTTTAGTATGGACAGAGCTTGTAAATTAAATAGAATATTGATATTCTTTTTGGCCAACGCTTGGCTGATTTAAATAAGGATATATTAGATATACTTAGGACATTTTTATAAGCCATATTTCTCTTGAAAATTTAACAGGGTGATAATTTCCAATTAAGTAGCAACATTGAAATGGATCACTTTTTATAATAGTGTTCACAGCTACAGTATAGTTCTTGGGGTTCTTTTTCACTGAACCATTTAGAGAACAAAGAGCAGCAGATATAGTATGTAATGTATTACCAATTGAACAAGGCTGTGTCTTGGGGTTTTGGTTGTTTGTTTCACAGGGAGCATGTTCTAAAAGCAGACTTCCAGAATAAGCTCAGGTGTGCTAAATCTGAGGTTTTGTTTATTGAATGCACAGGTTTCAACTACAAGGGGAAAATGGCCCCAAAGAAGAGGCCAATATTTCTGGTCAATAAAGGTTAAGTGGTTTGACTTATCCTCAAGGGATGGCAAAATGCTTCCGTATTAGCATTAATTTAAAAGGGTATACAGATAGAAGGTAATTTAAACAAAAGAATTCATACCTGGTTTGTATGAATTCACTTCTGAACTGCAGACTTTAGTATATGCTGAAGTCCAGTCTCTCTTCTTGAAAAGGAAAAATACCAACCAAAATAAGAGGGAAAAGTTCTTTCATTTTGTACTTTTAGGCCTATTTATCTTCATAACACATTGAAATTGAAGGCCTGGAGCAGTAACCGTAGCATTTTGATAAAAGTCATGTGCAATGTACTGATTATCTTCGTAACTGGAAACTAGACATGGACAAATCTGCTACTAAAACCAGGTTTTGAATAGTTTAGAACACTGAACAGTCCCAAATTCAGGGGCTGGAGTCCACACTGAGCCTCTACTTTTCTGTCCACTCCAGGCCTTTCTCCCTTTTTGAACCCTTAGGGAACTGCCATAGGCAGTTGCAGAGGCAGAGAAGAGATATTTCTACTTAATGCAAAGATCTATAAATTAATTACCTGTTTGCAGCCTTGCTATGAGGAGCATTGTCACAAAGTTTATTCCTCTTGAGAATATACACTCGGTTTTGTACAGTAAACTCTAGATTGCCTCCTACAAATATTTTTCTTGGAAATTTTGTGTTAAAGTTCTTTTATAGCTGTAATAAAGAGAAGTTTTTTAATCAATGCTCTTGTTTCTTCATCACTTTTTTGAGCTGGGACGTTACTGCTATGCTATCTTCATTCATAACCAGAGTTTCTATATAGATGTTGGGTTTGTTTTGTTTTTTTTTCAAGGACAATAGCATCGGGTTTGCATTTGTGTTATGTAAGAGAATTCAGATGTGAAATCACATTAGCACTCAGAAATGCCAGACTCACTTCTCACTTTTAGTCTGGTTTGAAGCTGATTCTGACTGTCCAAATGAGCTTTCTTTGTGTGTTGTGATGATATAACATATTATTTCATCAAGATAGCTAAAAACTTCCAATAAAATATTGTTGGTGCCGATTATTTCTTTTGAAAATGCTAATTCACACCTTCTGTGTTATTTTAAGAATGAAAATATCCTATTTTGTGCATCCTTTAGGGTTTTTCTACTATTTTATTAAATATGAATAATGAAAGAAATGTGTTTGAGAAAACTGTACCATAGATCTGATGTTTTATATCAGTGTGCTAGCTAATTCTAGATGACCTTCTTTCTTGACTATTGGAAAACTTAGCTAAAAGGAAGTGCCTAGCAAGAATATTATTTCAAGTTTGGATTTATTTTGTGTGAGAAGATGTTGGAGATCATGATTAGTCTTGATGCAGGCAGCTAAAATTCTTCTTTTCCTAAGAGGAGCAATACATTGTAATATCCATGTTCATTTTCATCCTTGGAACTGTATTAAACTGCCAGTACTATAGTAATAGCAATGCAAATCCACTGCTTCCATGAAACCACTCTGGTTTAGATTGGTGCAAATGCCAGTGCGTATGTACTCTTAGCTATTCCAAATATGGAATAAAGTAGGTAAGATCAAGTCGTCTTCCTATTTTATATTTCCAGTTTCTTAAAAAAAAACTTCCACTGCAGCTTACCACTGCCCAAATCTGAGAGTTAAGACAACAGAAAAGATGTGGGGGTCAGTCAGAAACAAGAGTGAAACTGTCATAAGTTAAATAATAACAGTTTAGGGGAGGGGGAAAGGCTTTGACCATTTCTCTGGATGATGTTTTTAATAGTTTACTGTAACGATTGTTTGCTTGAAGATCTATTGAACAGTTGTCTGTTAAAAGTAGGGAAATTATCAATACATACAAGTATGTAGCATGAACATAGGTTACCTTACCAAGACATTAGAAAATAAATTACAAAGATAAATTCCACTTGCATTAGGAAAACATATTTACCATCCTAATATTTCCTCCTCTGGTTTCTTGTTTGTCCCTCTTTTAGATACTTATTTCCAAACAACTTTTAGGCCAAGATTATTCTCTTTAATATTTCAAATAAGTTTTCAAGTAGATGTCAAAGCATGCTTGATTCATTCAGAAATTTATGCATTGTAATAGTCTAGTTGTGTTTTAACAAAATTGGAGTTTCTGACTTTTATGAGCTCTGAAATTTCCTTGGCACACAAAAGTTTTTTTTAGACTATGATATAAATGGTTGTGGGGATATCTATTCTGGGCTCTATGAAAAGATGTATGTTTTAGTAGCATGAGAATTAATATATTTTGTGCAATTTAAATAAGTGTGTGATTAATTTTTTTATGCGTTGCCGGCTACTGCAAATCCAATTTAGACAAACAAAATTTGAAATATAAATGCATTAGCTGAAAATATTTAATCATAGACATGAATATGAACTTATCATGCTCATTGCTTTACACTTGCAGTTTGGCTTGAATTATTAATGCATTTTGGTGAGTGGAAGCAGAAGAGACAGTAGCACTGATCTGGCTGTGATGAGGAACATAGAGTTGCTGGTTGCCAGCAGCAGTAGGAAACTATTTCTTATGCTTTGCTGTTTTAGCACAGCTGACCACCCATTTCCAAATATTGCCTCCCTGCCCGCCCCACATCCTTCTCGCTCTAGGGTAGGGAGCAGTGATTTCATGAAGTCTGTTATTGCTGATGCAATGCCAGATCAAAAACAAAAGCTTCTTCTTTTTTCTCTTTGTAGTCTGATCCTTTGTGCAAATGTAGATGTATAATGCTAATAAAGGTGATTATTTTTTTTAGTCAGGTTTTTTTCCATATAGGATAGAGTCAGCTTGTTACTAATGTTTGCCTGACAACAACGCTGACCAGCAATTAAAAATTGCCGACAGTTGGGGTATTCCATCATGTTTGTAGCTGTGTGTTTTCCTTCTGTCAGAAATGAATGCTGTAGCAATTGAAAATAGGAAATGAAGAAATAAAAAGTTGCATTCAAAGCTTGATGTCAATGGAGGTTACACTGAATTATTAAACAATATGATTTTAAAACTTCAGAAATAAAATTAATGTTGAAGCCTCTCCATTTCACTTGATAACCAGGTAATGGATACAGAAAAAGCTAGCTGCACACTCTTGCAGTTACTTCACCCACAATTATATTTCGATGTAGGTGTTTGCTGTAGGTATAGGGCCCTGGTAGACAGGTTATAGTGAAGTTTGGTTAGTGAGGTGCATTGTACTTGCACAGCAATGAAAGCAGGTGTTGTTTGAAAGGCTGCTTGATGGGATGTATTGTGAAGGATCAGCAGCATTGTGTCTGTAGGGGCTTGACGTTTGAGACTCCTGTGGATCCTTCATCAGCAATCAGGGGAGACAGAGGCAAGGTCTGCAAACCAGGATCCAACCAACCCTGGGGCCAAAGTGTGCCGCTACAGGAAGGGCTCGTGCATCTCCGGGGAATTCCTGCTATCAGACCAGGCTTCAATGAGATGCAAATACATCGCTGTAGAGATCTTGTTTTACTTCTCACTCTGGAAAATAGAGATTTAAGGCCCAGGTAGGACTTCTTGCTTTTGTTTCAGCAGCTCATTTGGTTTGTGAGGATCTTAGATTTGACAAATTATTTTTTAAATACATTCAAAACAAGTAGTTAATCAGGGAAAAAAATCATGATTAATATTATGCACTTCAGTGCATTTTCCCTTTTTTTTGGTCTGTGCCCTAATCAGTGTTTTCTACTGTTACCTAGTAATAATAGATGTGTGCTCAGGGCAAAAAGAAAAGCTGATTAAATGTTATATTATTGCTTTAGCTGTCATTTTTCAAACAGAGAGCAAGAAAACCTGAGAAAATAAAAAGAATAAACTGCTTCCTGATTCTTCCCCCAGTGGCATCAAGCCACATGGCCTTGTCATGAAAAGGTCACTTAGATTTTAATGGAAATTATGGCAGCAAGTACTTTGTTTTATGTTTGAGCTCTCTCCTGGTTTTTCTCTGTGACACAGCACAGGGCTGCTTCGCTGTGGAGCCTGTTACAGCAATGGGTGTAAGGCAGCACAGCGGGTACCAGAGCTCGTGGGTTTGACAGAATGGGAGAAGGACAGAAAAGAGAAGACAGAATCACATCCTAAGTGAGGCTTGTAGGAATATTAAATCTGACTCATGACAAGAGATTACTCCAAACCCAGCAGCCTTGAATATGAATCATTGTAATGAACTCTGCATGGAAGTGCTCCTGAAGACAGTCCAGAAACTCACTTTTAGTGAAATCACAGTTGCTCCCCTACCTCTGTCTCTGACAGCATATTACTGCTACTATGTTTACTGGTAGTCAGGGTTTTTTGCTTGAATTTGTGGGTTTTAGTACTTAGGAATTTATTTGTTAAAGGGTTGATCTGGGGGTTTTTTTGGTTTTTTGTGTTTGTGGGTTTCTTTGGGTTTTTTGTTGTTTTCTTTTGTTTGTTTGGTTGGTTGGTTGGTTTTGTTTTTTTTCCCCAAATTGAGCATTAAGATATAAATTTTCCTAGAATTTTCTTTTAAAGTAAGATTTTGTTCTGGGGACTGTGTAACATTTTTTGCTAAAATTCAGTGGTGGTTTTTTGTTTGTGGGAAAAATGGTTTCATTTTCCCTGTGTTTTTTTTTTTTTTTCCTGTGTGGACCTTTTAGAGAGAAGTGATATCTGTGTGGCTTTAGCTCAATATTGAATCAATGTACTGAAAAAAGAATAGTGTTCCTAATTCATTCTCACATTGGTTTCTTCTTTGTCTTCTCATATTTAATTGCTTAGTGAATCCTGCCTCTGCTTGGCTGAGATCTCTATGACGTTTACAGCTCAAAGCAGAGTGATTAAAGAAGCACAGCAGCTTTATAGGAAACATGTAATTACCTTACCAAAAGTACAGTCATTATACATCTGAGATCCATAGTCTGTCCATGTGGGAGCAGACTGCCTGCTCCAGCGTTGGTGATCCAATTGCCTCAGGACTACTGGGTTCCTATGTTCTTTGATATGGATAGTTTAGAAGTCGTGGTCTAGGTATGAGACATTTGTAGCTGGTGGATCTTTCTTGGATACACAAACAATTTAAGAATAGCAACCCTCTGAGTGTGACATCTCAGAGCTCACAAGCCCTCACGTCTGTGATACTCAAAAGAACTGTCACTAACAATGAGGCCTGGGCTAATACCCCCACCCCACCCCATCTCCACACTTCTCGAGGTGCAGCCCTTGCCTGCTGGGAAACACAAAGGGATTTGATGTGAGCATTCCACTGAACTCAAGAGGAATTTATGATAGGTACCTTTGCACAAATACAGAGGAGTGTACACATCATTTTATCTGTGTGCATATGAATTGATTATAATATGAATGTTACCATCTCAAATCTATAGTTAATCATTGTTATAATTGTAGGGAACCCTATCGAATTGCTCTGTAAATATTAATTACTCGATGACTAAGTGCTGCTAAGCCCTTTTGCACCCTTATCTTTGCATACGTGTCCTTTACACCCTTGCCCCTTGTAGCATTTTCAGCTTCCATGTAAATAATTTCAATTTGCTTCTACTTTGATCTTCCTTTGTATGTTTTCATCTTTGTAATAAGTAGTAGAGTGAACCTTGTCATCAAATATATAAAGTTGTGTTTCCACAAATTCATATTAAACCCTGCTTTCACCAATGTCTTTGATGGTGTTTCTTTAAGCAGCCAAACCACTCATTTGCAACATAAGGCTAGACCTATTTTAAATAGTTAAAAAGCCTCATAGCGAGACCGGTGTCCAACCACAAAGCAGGAAACTATTATGGACTGGTAGCTGATTTGCTAAACAGAGCTGCAGCTGACAGAAGAGGGATGTCTGCAGTGCCCTGTAATTGATATGGAATAGCAGTTGCAAACAGTCCTGATAACACAGGTGGAAACACATGGGTGGGAGGGAATAGTTGGAGATGCAATTAGATTCCCTTGCTAGCAATCTGCAGCTGTACAAAGCCTTGGGTTTGTTAAATTTATTTTTGCAGTTTCTGCAGGACAAAGGAGAAAATGAGACAGCGCATAAATACAGATTATGCATTTTGTTGTTGGTAACTGCTATTTTTTAGTAATACTGGGACAAAAATGCATTGGCCCTATGTATCAAGCCAACCAAGCAATTCTCTGCGTATCTACCATTTATTTCACATATGTATTACCACCAGCACTCCAAGTCATTAATTAAGCAGAGTTCTCTTATGCATAGATTTTGCTGGCAGGTTAATTATGGTTACCAGGCTACTGAATCAATAAAAGAATGAGGGAAACAGATTGCATACCTAGAAGAAGTTGTGTAAAATTAGAAAAGGAACAGAGGGGCTATATGAAGGCAGTTTAAGGACAGTTGTTACAAATTTGAATTTAAGCAAAAAACATGGATTGATTTCAAGATCTGTTTGGAAAACAATATATTTTAAATGCTAATTGCAAGGAATAATAGAATTGGAATTGTAAGGTTATGCTTTTCTTTCCCAGCTATTGGTACTGTTTATAGATGTATTCCCTTTTTATGCACTCATCTTAGTCTGCAAGAGTTGCATCTGTTCTGTGGAGTCTTTTGCCCCACCCGAATTTGCAGGGCTATTGAATACAATAATATACTTGTTTCTTTTCTGCCAAAAGCATCAGAACTAGTTAGCTCAGAGCCAAGACCTTCCTGTTTGTGTTTGATATGCTGCTCATATCCTGTCTCACAGTAAGTTTTTTATATTTGCCAGAGGGGCACATATAAATGTAAAGTAAATAGTTTCCAATATTTTTGCTATGTTAGAATAATTTTTGTAAAAACTAATGATTCGCCCTAAAATTGGTGCCTCTAATTCAGTCACTATAGGGAAATACTTCATTGGTTACTAGCAGAAGATGCACTATTTAAAAGGAAGGGCATTGCTCAGAAAGGCTTTTGTCTCTTCATTCATGTTGCCTGTGAGAAACTCTTAGATGTGACGGCTTGATAACATGCTCTTTATGTAACTCTTCCTTGGCATAGGTAGAGCTGAGGGGTGTTAACTCCTGCCATAATTTCAGACACTGCTGGACTGAACACATGCTGCTCCCAATAACTTGGGAAGCAGTTATTGACAGTGGCATTGAGTTCCCCCTTCTGCAGAATAAAACAGTTGATTTTTTGGTTATGTCTCCATGCCCTAGTTCACTGAATGACATTGGAATTATATGAGAAAGGAATCTAACAGGTAGAAAAGGCAGTAATTCAGCAGATGGAGCTATTTCTGAGGAGTGGAGCTTAACACAGAATATTCAGATTGGAAAGGTGGTAATTTGTGGTAATGCCAAGGAGTGCAGATTCGCATGCTGAGCTGGGGCTGCAGTGCACTTGTGTCCTTGTCCTCTTAGCATCATCTTTTCTAATAACAGAAGCGAGAAACAGGCTCTCCAGCTGAGCTGGGTGGCCAAAAGCACAGGGCTCCTCTGCTTCCAGTAGCACTGATTGAAAAAGCTACAGCTCCCAATTGCATGTCACAATGTTTTTTCTGGAGGTGTTGGTCCTCCTGACCCACCAGAGCTCAGTGAGCTACTTGGACAACCACTCCTCAGTATGTCTCAATTCACAGAGGCAGGTTAACTGCCTCTAGCCCTTAGATAATGTCTTTGGTGACTTAATTCTTTCTGACTTAGATAAGCTAGAGAGTACTTCCATGTGCAGCCTACCTGGCAAATTTGAGGGGTCTCCAATAATGTGATGGTACCCTTTGGACCAGAAGAGATGGTAAGAGCAAGGCCTTTGGTGTTCTGACTGGCCACTTAAGTTACTCTTCACTCTATAAGCCCCACCATCCACCATGGTCACCCTGGAAGATAACTTGCCTTTGACCCATTTGTGACCCTTAGCACTTCATCCCTGTATCACTTTCCACCTTTTAATTTTTTTTTTTTTTCATCTGTTTAAGTTGAAAATTTCTCAGAAGAAAGTGTTTCTGTTTTCAGGATGCCAAGCCAAGCAAAACAAAGCCCAAATCTTGTTCAGGTCTTTCAGTTTCTGCTGAAATAATTAATGAGGTTTTGTGTGAGCTGTTGCAAAGTGCCTAGAGACTGTTAGATTTGCCTACACAGTTGCCATGGTGCACCTTGGCCAAATAGTTGTTTGTAAAGCAATTTTGTTTTTAATATAAAAGGCACTGTATAAAATCAGTTCCTATTATTTTTCATAGAGAATTTTCCATCCAAACTGTAAGCTTAGAATTGCTGACTATCTCCTTAAACACTTCCAGATAATAATGATACATATTCTTCCAGCTAACATATATCATTATTTTTATCAAGCAAAACTTAGTTCATAGCTGTAGAAATATTATGATTTACTGGCCTCCAGCCAATCTGTTAATTACCTGCTAGTTCCTTAATGCAGCTGCGGCTTTGTTTGATTTCAGTGTAAGTTATTAACTTACTGGTAAAGGATCAGTACCTCATAAATTGTTTCTCTAAATAACTTTACAATGCTACAGAAGTTTAATTTTTTTTTCTTATAAATAAGAATAAATATGTGGGGGACAGCTTTAAATTGCAGTTATATAAGGCAACAAATAGTAGTCCCATATCTGTGTGAAAAACATCCAAGTGTCATAGATCTCTTAGTTAGACACCTTCGTGTCTTTGGGAGAATCTCAGTACTTTTACATGTACCAGACTGATTGAAGACTGATTTGTTTTTTAATGCTTAGTTTGGTTTTGGTTTTTTGGTCATGTCGTTTTAAAATTGTAAGATCAGATGACGAGATCTTAGGCCAGGCTTCACCTGTGGTAAGTCCATTGAGAGAATTTACAATAGTTAAGGCTCTGGCTGTGTTAAAGTAATTGAGACCAATAATAGACTTTAATCTCTTTTTATGTGTCTCATCCCATTCTTTTTTTTTTTTTCCTTTTTCCCCAGAAGTTATAAGGTACTTATTTTTCTTAAATGTGGGAGAAGAGATGGAAAACACACTGTTTTCAGAAGGAAAAAGCTGCGACTGTCTGGGAATGCCTGGGAAGCATCCTAAATTAGGCAGGTTATGTACCTTAGGTCCTAGGCCTCACTTAGACGCCCTCTATCTGCTAAATAAGCCAGTGGACAGGATAGCTGACTTTAGGACTGCTGTCTTCTTGCAATGGGCCATTACTGTGTTCAGTGTGAGCTGAACTCCCTGAGACAACTTAGCAAATATGCCCAAGTGAAATGAAGTATATCAATCCATTTTCAGCTGTAACCTCAAATGAAAGGAGAAATAAAAATCTTCCAGTCAAACACAGCAGGCAGAAAGTGGTGTTCTTGTCTTGTGATGTTGTATTCATCAGACTGGATGAGGCGCTTGCCTGAAACAGTGAATCACCATGCTAAGTGGCTGGCAAGCTTCTAGAATAGTCTAGAAATTGCTTCACGTAATAAGATTTGTCAAGATCAAGTCTGCTTGACCTTGGCTTGCTAAAATGGGTTTGGGTGGAGGCTGTAAGGAGTGGGTGAAGTGGTATAAGGAGACAGAGAAGAGCACGGTCTGTACAAGAAGGCTGAGGGCAGCAGTGCTTGCCATAGTGGGTACTGCAGAGAGCAGGAGCACAAGCTGTGCTAGAAGCAATACAGAGGGGTACTCAGAGAATACTCAGGAGTATTCTCCTGCTCTGCTGATGGCTTCAGCCTGAAGGGGAAAAAAGCTGATGTACCCAAAGCTACCTGTGATGAACTGGTAGCTTTTGTGTTGTCCTGCTTCCTTCTTTTTTTTTTTTTTCTCCCAAAAAAGCCTCAGCCAAGGTCACATGGTACTGCACAGTAGATACTCATTTACAAACACTCCCTGTGATGGGAGTTCAGCACCTACGTAAGAAAGAACGACTTAAAGATGAGAGCAGCTATAGCAGTGAACTCTGTTGTCCCTATTTGTATAGGCTGGCTAGCTAGGGGGAGAGGCAGATCGCCCACCTAATGTATGCTAAAAGGAAAGATACAGGCTTGTATCATTGTTGAGGGGTGGTTCTGACTGAAAAATAAACACCAAAGGAAAGCGGCTTCAGCTGAAAATTGGATTCTCAGCAGCAAGAAGTGCCTGGTCTGATTGTTTGTACCTTTTTTTACTTGTCTCTCCTCTTTTTCCCCCCCGGCCCTGTGACTTTCAGCCCTTTCAGGATTATCCGTCAGTCTCTCTTTGCCTGGAAGGATTACTCTGCCCTAGTGTGGAAGCGACAGCTTCTTTTATCTTCTGTGCTATAGTTATCTAACTTGGGCATCTCAGAGCAAAACTGATAAAGACTGCTAAGACAAGATGGTCATTTTCAATCTTTAATAGCTTATCAGGTTTTAAAAGCCTCATGAAAGAGCTGTGTGTTAGTTAAATGATGATTAACAGGGAAGCTTATGAATAAAATATACCAATTTATGTTTGATTTTGTAATAATAATGTTAGACTTGTCTCTTTTCTCTGACTTAAATCTGTATAAACAAAGGGATCACAAGAGAACAGCATGTCTCTGCTTGTTTAAATCAACTGAAATTGGTGGCACATGCCCTTTGTGGTCCCCAAGTTAGGTGGAAGCGCTGAAAATTATTGTGGTTTTGTACCAGGATAGTCCAAGATTTAAAGCTTAGACCTAACCCACCTACTTTATTTCAGAAGATTCAGACAGTCTGTGGAACAATATAGGAACTGTAATAAAGTTACCATTTTTGTGTCATAGGAGGGGAAAAAAGAGGAAAAGGGTATTGTTATGATTAACTCTTGGGTTGTTTTTTTTTCCCCAGTTGTTATGCAGGTTGGTATAGAGCCACCATACAGAACTTTCTGCCTGGGTGAGAAGATAGTTGTGTTTACAGTGCAAGTTCCTATTGTCACTAGGTGGAGGATCCATCCATAAATGGAGGGTGGGCCCTTTCAGCTTTTTAATATTTACCTGTCTTGTAGTTTAAGCTGGCTGGGCGGCAGGGTCAGATAGATAGAAATAAGCTATTTGCAAGTACAGTGGCACAGTCAGATGAAGATCGGCTGTAGTCTGATAATAACAGTCCAAATTTCTATTTCAAGAAACAGGGAAAGCAGTCAAGTACAGGAAGCTAAAAGCCATACAAGATCTCAAGCTTATTCCCTATGCCACTATGAACAATTAAGTTTACTCAGCACTGTCAACTGGCTGTGGGTTTTTGTTTATAATGCAAATGCACTGATGTTCTCTTTCTTCACTTGCAGCTGCCCTTAGAGCTTGTGCTGATGGAGGTGCCAATCGTCTCTACCACATCACCGAAGGGAGCCAGGAAAGGTATGTGAGCAATACACTTGAAGTCATTGAAGTCATCTTTTCTCAATGAAAGTAAAATGTGGAGGAACAGGATCTGTTCAGTTACCTAAGTAGCTGCCTGCTCTGTGCATGGTACTTTAATGAACTGTGGCAGGTAGTATAATATTTTCTCCACATTATCTTAAATTTTATTCCCAGCTACAATTTTTAAAAACACAGGTAGCCTGAAATACTATTTTCCCTGTAGCCCACTGGTCTTTTTTCCTCTTGAAAGCTCTGCTCTCAGTCTGCCTTATTTTGTGCATCCATCAGTTATGCCTCTGAAAAAATTTGCTGTGCCCCTAGCAAGGGTTGCCTAGAGGAACATCTGATGCCTGTCACCACGAGCTGTAACAAAGCATGTCCTCCTCATTTTTCATGTGACGCCTTAGAGGAAATCTGCTTACTTAGTGAAGTGAGGTGGGTAATAAAACAGGAAGTCTTCTTTTTGAATTATTTCTCAGTTAGCATCAGGGCATTATAAATGACCAAAGACAAGCACAGAGACTAACTATAAATGTGTACACTAGGCGAGGAAATATGACTGAAAGAATATGTTCTTGTTTTCTGCAATGGCATTTAAAATAGTAAAACATCCCAGGTTTCTGCACCAGAAGTGTTGAGCTGGGGTTGCAATGCAAAATACTTCGTTCAAGTGATTTCTTATTTTTGTAGTGGAACCATGGAACATTGTGCAAATTTAGCCTACTAGGGATTCTTTTTGCTTGTCTTTAGGACTTTCAGTTGTTTTGAGCAAGAATTCATAAATAAGTAGTTTCATAAAAGCAAATTGATAAAACTGATTCTTGGAGCAAAGTAATGAGAAAGACATCTGGTAGAACTTACAAGCTTATGAACAGTTTTATTCATACAGCAAAATCTGACACATAGTTTGCTTTTCATCTCATGGAAAGTGTATGACGGAAACATGAGGAAACTCAGTTTCCTCTTCTCCTTAAGAATAAAGACGAGTTAGACAGGAAGACTGTAGTCTAAAAGTAAAAATTAAACTAAAAATTTCTTCCTTTGTCACCTGTGAGAAGTTTATCTGAAGTTCTACAACTGCTAAAACTGAGACTGGAGTCTTGGAAGCACTACTGTTGTAGACTATAACATTATATTTCTCCTTTTCTAGTAGTTGCTCACAGAGCCATGAAAAACTTAAGCAGGTGTCTGATTGAATTCAAGACTGACTTGCAGCAAACAGTTCTCTTTGATAATGGTGATGCTCTCCAAAGAACAACATTTGAGAGCTTTTGCTTTACCTTCTCTGCTAACCCATTCATCTGTTCTGCACACCTTTATGTTTGTATTAAATAAATATAATTCAGGGGAAAATGGATGATTATACTTTGACTTAATAGTTCTTTCAATCTTACATACTTGGCCCTTGGAGTATTCTTTTCCTCTATCTTTCTTCTTCTCATCTTAATTGCTTTGGGTAGGTATATTTTACCTTCAAAGTAGTTCCTTTGAAACAAAAAAGAAGACGTGCATAATTTGGATTTTTGTCTTTAAAGAAACCATTCTGCTGGAAAGAATATCCATTTACTTCTCTGAAGTATTTTTCTTTAAATTCCCTGTCCATTCTTATTAAAGAGCTGTCTGCTCAGACTCTACTGACATACTAATAATTTTTTAATGCTGTCTTAACCTCCTTTTAAAACTATACTTTATTCAAAGCCCTGACATCTAATTGTGTTGTATCAAATCCTAAAAAATTACAGTCCTTTAATTTCAGAGAGATTATTATACACAAGAGATATAAATAAAGAATTTGATTGATATTTTGGGCTTGATTCTTAGTGACACTAAATTTTGCAAAGAATACTTTAGAATGGGAATTAGTGATAATATTTTTGGGAAGGAACAGCTTGCAATATGGGACTGTTGTACAGGTGTCTTCCTTTGGAGACAAGTTCATATTACAGAACCACAGAATGGGTAAAGTTAGAAGGGACCACATGGGGCTGAAGAAGCCCTTCTTGTTGTCCTTGACAGCCTTGGCCAGCTGTAATTCCAGATGGGTCTTGACCATCCTCATCTCATTTATACTTACTGTGACAACCTCTCTGTATTCATTCCAAGTGTCCTGACACTGATTCCATTTTGTCTGTATTTCCTGCTTACGCTCAAGTAATGACAGGAGTTCCTTCTTCATCCACAAGCTTCTTTCCTCTTGGCCTGATTTCTTTCTCATGGGGATGCAACATTCTTGAGACTGGAGGAAGTGATCCTTGATTATCAACCCACTCTCTTGGACCTCTATTTCCTGCAGGCCTCATTCCCACAGGATTCTTCGAAGAAGATCCCTGAAGAGGCTAAAGTTAGCTCTTCTGAAGTTCATAGTTACAATCTTACTCGCTGCCCTGCTTCCTCCTTCCCCACGCTGAAGTACACAGTCTCATGGTCACTACAGCCAAAGCTGTGCCCAGCATTCACATCTCCAACAAGGCCTTCTCTGTTAGTATAAGGTCAAACAGCACACTATTCCTTGTGGGATCCTCCATTTCTTCTGTCAGGAAGTAGTCATCAAGGTTTTCCAGGAACATCCTGGACTGTTTGTGCTTCACTGTGTTGTTTCTCCAGCAGATGTCAGGGTAGTTAAAGTCTCGCACAAGAACCAGCACCTGTGACTTTGAGGCTGGTTTGAGCTGCCTGTAGAAGGCCTCGTCAGCCTCCTCCTCCTCCTCCTCCTGCCCAGGTGACCTGTAGCAAAGACCCACAACAGCCTCACCCTTACCAGTCTGTCCTTTTATCCAAACTCGTAAGCCCTCAACTCACTCATCATCCTCACCAAGACAGAGCTCGATACATTCCAAGTGTTGCTTCACTCATAGAGGGCAACTCCACTATCACACCTTCCTGGTCTGTCTCTCCTAAATAGTGTGTAGCCCTTCATGACAACATTCTAGTCACAGGAGCTATCCCACTACATCTCCATAACCGCAGTTAGATCTGTGACTGCACACAGATCTCTAGTTCCTCCTGTTTGTTTCCGTACTGTGTGTGTTGGTGTACAGGCACTTTATAGAGGTATTTGATTGTGTCAGTATCCCAGGAGGGGTGCAGAGGGATGATGCACAGTCTTGTCTGTTGGTTATGTCTTTGGATGCTTGTGTTTAATTGAGGTATTCCCTCTTAAGCCTCCTTTTGCTGCTACCATGGTTTCTGTAGTTCTTCCTCAGTGCTGAACAGTCCTTTAACTTGCTTTTCATTATATTGACTTATGCTGGTGGATGAAAAGCAGCAAAAGGTGATTCAAGAGCCCCCTACCTCCAGCTGTTTCCTGTTTTCTCCACTGATACCTTGACTTGCTTTTGTGCTAGCCCCATCAAGCAAAGGAAGTTCACACCTTCCTCTCTATAGCACTGCACAGGCTGACATAGCAATGAGCAATGTCATGAGGTTAACATATGTAAGATGTTGTACGTCTTCCTCTGTGTTAGTGGCACAGGCTTTATGGTGTTGTATGGTGTTGTATGGTATTGGTTTTCTCATTTTCTCAAAAATTCTGAGTTGCAATTGTTTTTATTTAAAAACAAACCAATCCAAGAAAACCTTCATTTTTGTAACTGCTAACAAGGAGAAACCATGCTGGATTTTTTCAGTGGTATGTTAAAACAAATTGCCTTCTAAAGCATGAGGGCTAAGAATAGTAACCAAAAGGGCAGGATAACCTTCCCTTAAAGAGGCTGGTCTTCGGGAGCTTTCAGTGCTGGGGACATAGGAAAGACAGGAGTGGAAAAGGACTGAATGCTGGTGCTTTTCTCTCTCTGGCTCTACAGTCCAGAAAGGTTATATTCCATAGACTATTAACACCAGTTCCCACTTAGAAATAAGGATTACTGCTAAACCATTCTTGATTGCTAAACATTTGCGGCTAATCAGAGTTAAAGGTGAGTTACTGATCTTTATGGGTTTTTTGCTCTGCCTCATTCTGTCTGCCTTGCCTATCCAATTTTGAATTTTCCTAAATCATTATAAAGCACTGCTTTCCACTTCAGCATTAGGCTGTTGCTTATCTGTATCACACTACAGAACTTGTTTCTCAGCACTTTCTGATTAAATCTTAAGGTATTGATTAACCTGGGTGTTGCTGGCTTTGGGGTATACAAAGGTGAAAATGCATTGAAAACTATCATCACATTGGAACCTTTAAAACCAATCATTAGTACTTGTGTCTTGGATGCTGTTTTCCAGAGAGATGTCAAATCCATTGTGTACTCAGGTTTTGCAGTGTTAAGAGCATCAGGTTAAAGACGTGAGCAATGAGCTCTCCAAGAGGAAGGATAAACCAATAATGAAAAATACTGAGTTTCTGGAGTTCTGGCTGGGATTTTAGACTTACTGTGTGACACTAGTTGGCTTGGCTACAGTCACTGAGAAAATCACTTTCACTGCCCTTTCAGTTTCTTCCTGTGAACTGTATAAAATAAAAGAGTAGCAGTAAATCTGGAAAATGGTAGCATTTTCTACATATTAAACATACATGAAGTGAACTCAGGTAATGCATGAAAATGCAGCTGCTACTATACAATTCTTCTCTGAACTGGGCATAAATGCAGACAGCTTCAAGAAGCTCTACAGGAGTTTTTAAAAATTAGGAACAAATTTTGTGGACATTTACAGTTGATGCAGCTGCTAAATTTCAAATACAGACCTCAAAAAAATCTTTTTACAATCAGCTTATGTTTTTGACATCCCTGTCAGGATGCAATTCCACTTGGGCTTTAGCTTGCCTGACTTCATCCATCCCCAGGCAGAGCTCTGTGCACTCCAGCTGCTCTCTTACAGAAAGGGCAACTCTTTTTCCCCATCTTCCTATCCTGTTCTACCTAAAAAGCCTGCATCCCATCATTGCAACACTCGATTGTGTATCTGTGATCCCAACAAGATTGTACCTCTGCAACGGCCCACTGGTCTTTGTGTTTTTCTTCCAAGCTGCATGCATTTTCCAGGGTCTTATTTTGCATCAAAGTTTGCAAGCTAAACAAAATTTTATCCTTTGAATAGGAAGACTAAGCTGGTATAACTTCCATGAGGAAAAGTAGTCATCATCTTATATTTGCTTGCATAAAAAGTGGAAAGATATCTCTCTTGTAGTGTCTGTATAGTTTGATGGTTTCATGCATGCATTTTAGCAATTAGTGAGGGTTAGTAGTGCCTGGGCTACTTCAATTGGCTATTTATAGCTTACACTGAATTTGACTAATCTGAGAACTGGTGCCTCTATTGTCAAGATAATCAAAAGAGAAACAGCTGGACAACAGCTAGCAAAACCCATCTGTAAAATGAGATCTTCTGTCTTTTTTTCCTGAATAGCCTTCTACTCATGGAAAAGTGGGTCCCTAATAAGATTATTAGATTGAGAAATTCATACATACTTTGCTGTGTTCCATATTGGATTAGAAATAGGGTACTTATGAATGTAATTAGCCATCGACGTAGCTTAATGTAGAGTTGAGAGGAATTCTTTGCTTGAACTCTTCAGATTAAACTAAATATTGTTTTTAAGCTATCTTATGTTCAGGCAAAATTTAGGACACTGATGCAGAAAACACTGAATGAGATTATCTGAGGATAGTGTTATACATGAAGAGCACAATGATAATTTCTTGTCTTTAAAATCTTTTCATTGTATGATTTGGGGAGGATGTGAGATAGTTATACTTGTGAAGTTTTTGTTTTATTCACGTTGATATGAGAATATGTTTTAGTAATGTTTAAAAAAAATAGCCTCTGAAACTGTGAGGTCAAAGCTAGCACCTTTGCTGCTACTAGTGAAGAGTTCTTTGATTTGAGGGATTACAGTCCAAAAGCCAAGAAAGTTGAAAGCTTAGTCAGTGCTTTATTTGTCAAACGGCTTAAGGAGATCTTTTACATCAGACATCTTTGCCTGACCTAAAAACTATAGCAGTGTTTAAAGATCAAAATTAGAATCTTGCATTTATCCTGATAAATTCTGTAGGAGTGTTCAGAAAAAACCTCCCTATCCACAGTTTCCTCCTTTAAGAAATACTTGGCTTGGGATCCATTTTTAAATCTTTAGAAAACAGCCAGGCACCAACAAATTTAAAGAAACCAAAGAAACTTATCTTTTAGTTTTTGGAAAGATGAATCCATTTGAAGTTAAATAATGTGTTGGCTTCAGGTAGTGCAGATGAGAAATTCTCAGGATACCTTATGATCATGTAGTTTTTTGCTTTTTTCATTTATATCTTCAATTTAATTACTTCCACTTGATTGCGTTTTCAAATACATTTATATTCCAGTAGCTGTGCACTGTTAAAATAAGTCAAGATTTGTTTCAGAAACAATGAAGAGTTGAGGTAGCAAGACATGAATATCACGAAATATGCATAGTTTCAGTACTCAATTTAAACCAAGATTAGCTTCCTGTATTTGAAGGAGTTTCCTGAAAGTATTAGGGAAATAACATCACTAGGCATATCAGACTTATTTGGTCTCTGAATCAAATGCTTACAGAAATTATGAGAGTTGGAAATCATTGGTCTATTTTTTTATTGCTAGGTTCGTCTTCATATTAAACAGCGGTATAAGCCAGACCCGGGAATATGTATTCTTCTGGAGTAAAGGAGTTATTTCTATTTACTTAGTCATCAAATGCTATAAAGGAAAAATCTGGGAGTTACACAGCCATTAGTTCGGATTCACTTGAGAATTTTAGGAGGAGCAGAAGTACTATTTTGCATATCAAAAGAAGTGGAGACACGTTTTGAGAGAGACACCAGCAACTGGGTTTACTTGGAGGTGCTTCTAATTGTACTCACTACATAAACCATAACAGAAAATGGCCAAGTTTGTTTTTATCATTCCTTCAAACTGAAAATCAAATAGAAGATAATAATAAAACATACGGTCTTAAAAATATTAGCAGTATCTAGTTGAGATTAAATTACTTTTTATGTTGAATTTCTATTGCTTTTGCTAGTCAAGATAGGTAATTGTAGAATCATAGTCATATTTATAACTAAAAATGATGGGGGGTGACAGCGCAGCCTGTTGTTGTGACCCCTGAAAGTTAGATCTCTGATAGAAGGAAGGCTTGGTCTCATCGTGCCCTTACAGAAGCTGTGAAATGGCTGGCTTTTCAAACCTGAGGTACACATGTCTACGTGGATGTATGGATGCCTTGTTTCTTTTATGTCAGGAGACAATGGAAGCAAGTTACTGTCTTACTACAGGACCATGGTTGTTTTACAGGAGAAGAGTAGAAGAGGAAAAGCAGTCCTAGGTAGAACCTCTGGATATGGTTCAAAAGTGGAAGATGTAGATGTACCAGGTTTTGTCTAGCCGAAGACTGAGAGTATTGTCTACAGGTTAAAATGGAGAACTGGGAACCAAGACTTATTTTGTTCCTTTATTCCTTATTTGCTCAAAGTCATGCAGTGAGTTACAACATCATCTCACATTCTCAGTCACCTTTAAAATGCAGGAAAATAGTTCTTAAGAATGAATAAAATGCTCCCCTCATCCACATGATCTCATCAGAAGTCCTGATATTTCCTTGTTAAAAGATGAGCCTGTCAAAGGGCCAGGTATCATTCCTCATGAGATCAGTATTTAATAATGAATAGTAGGTCCTAGCTGGAAGCAGATTTGATCTCCAGGAGTGCTCCAGGGATCTTCGTGCTTTGGTGTAAATCCACTGATTTTCTTTCTTGCTTCGCATACCTCAATACATTCAAAGATGGCATTAGGACCCTGTTGTTTCAGTCACATCGACAAACATTAAGTGTAAATCTCTGCTTTTTTTGGAATGATTCTAATCTTGCTTAGGAGTAGGTAAGAAGGACCAAGATAAAAGTCTGGGGAGATGGAGTGATGAGCAAATACAAAACAGGCGGACAGTTCAACTTTAGAAACCAGGTCTCCTGGCTGCAAGTGAGGTGCTTTGCCCATAAAACTGCTCTGTCCCAATATGAGCGCCATAAACCAAGTTTAAATTGCCAACCAGAAAATCAAAGGGTCACGATTTGTCCAGAACAGTAGTTCTAGAAAAAAAATGCAGTGAAAAAAAGGGGCTGAGGAAAAGAATAAAGGGACACTTTCAATTAATCCCAGGTCTTTCAATCAGAGGGTTTGTACTGCTTCAGCTTATTCTTCAACTAGCTGTGTCTCTGCCCCTAGTGTACTGTAAGTAGAGGAATGTCATTGCCATCTGGGTGATTTCTGGCTTTATGACATGGTAAAAATCATTTATGGCCACCCTAATGTTAGAAGTTAGGACTTTGCAGTGATAAAATATCCGTGTATTGAGCACATCTGGAACAAGCAGTTTGGAAAAGATTCCTGAGCTGGCCAAAGAGTACTCAGAACTTTATAGTGGTTTGGTTTGTTGTGCCTAAGGAGTAATTTTCAGCATCCAGGACAAGCTGGCTTTGTGTGTAGTGTTAGGGTGAAATGTAGTCCTTTGTTTCCTTTGCATGTCTGACTATCAATAGAAATTAAGGATTAAGCTGGCAATGCTTGTTTTTATGGAGCAGTGCTTTCTACAGGTGTTTGGGGCAGTCTGGGGACTGGGAGTTTTCATATTCTTGAAACAAAGCACAACTAGAAAGTTCTTACAACCCTCAAACCAATCTGGGTCTTTGCTGCAATAGTACTTGTCATTTAAAATTTAAAGTAGAGATTTTATATTGAACATGGCAAGAATGATCTCAGATTTGAAAGAAGCTCTGTTAAGACCTGAGAAGAATGCCAAGAGCAGTGTTCAGTCAGGGAGCACAGAAATCCATGTGCTATCAATGCCTTAAAATGAATACATGTTAATAAATGACCTTGAAGTTGACTAATCTGCACTGTTGTACTTCAAACATATAGGAAGGGATTACTAGTGCTATAACACCCATTCTCTTTTTTGGTTTTTGGTTGTCTTTTCTTCATAGCCTGGAAAATTCTGGGAAAGAGCAGGTATAGTCCCTTGCAGGTGAATGCCTTCAAATCACAGGATATTGCATAATGAGACTGAACAAGAAAAATACCCATAGATAAATTATTCAGATCAGCTTTTGTTGTCTCAAAAATGTTCTTTCAGTAAACTTATTAGTGATTGCTGAAGCATAAACATATTCTGGGTGTTTATTGCTTGGTTTTCTTTCCTATTCTCTTTTTTCAGGAGACTCTGCTCTATTTTTATAAATATGTGAAAGCCAGAAGTTCTGACTTTTAACAATTTGTATTCAAATGGACACTTTTATTTTCTGAACAGATGATTGTATTCTTCAAATCTGTTTAAATTTAGTGTTAGTGAAGCCAGAAGCTTGCAAATGGGGGGACTTTATGTACTGTAGAATATAATGAGAAGTAAAACTTGAGATTATAAATTCATTCATCTCTAAACCATTTTTGCTAGTTGTTCTGCTAAGATTTGTTTTTAAACCTAATTGTATTCCAAGAGTGGTTTCATTTTACAAATGGACTCTTTCAGCTTTTCATTTAAAAATGTTTTGTGTCACAGTTGTTTTCACAGAAAATGCTGTCAAGAACAAGGAACTATGTTCTCAAGCTGTGATCAAGGCTGCTTATTGCAGTTGATAACTAAGAATATTGAATAAATTTACTTTTTAGGGGGAGGAGATGAATACCCTATGCCTCTTCTGACAAGGATAAACCATAGAGCAAAAACTGCAGAACTAGTTGCCATCCACATGAAGGGTTAGGCATCAATTAATTGTTGGTTGATTGAAAGTTGGACTAGATAAGGTTGCCAGTCAGCTCTACAAATTCCATAATTTAAGGCAGGAGGGTCAAGCCTTATTAAAAAATTGGAGCTCTGAGACATCACAGAATCAGTTTTGTTCTGCCACCAGAAATAACTTGCTCAAGCTGGATAATGTGGATAATGTGTACAGTGGAACCTCCAAAGCTGCTCTTGGATGCACTTATACTCAGAGAAACTGAAATCTCCTTCAACTCATAGTTCATACAAAAATCATACTCATGGATGTGCACACTCCTTTCCAAACACCATACTACTTGCCTTATTTAGATGATAGCCTGGGCTTCATTTTTGCAAAATGGTGGAGGAAAAAATCTTGTAATGCTTTGAGTTAGTTGTATTAAAAAGAAAAAAAAAAAAAAAAAGAGAGATAAATTTCTATGTCTTGCATGCAGACTTTAAAAAAAAAGTTTTAGTCAGTATACCTGAAAACTTAGTGAATGTCAATTATAAAGAAACGTAGAGAATTCTGATTTTGTGCAAGGGAAGAAAGATCTAGTTTTGATAACAGATAAAATGAAAATACATCAGGCATTAGTGTTAAAAGATAGTCAAAAGGCTGTTGGAAATGGTATAAGCTGTACAGAAATATCTTGCCTACTGATCCCAAACAACTGAGAAGAATGATGTCTGATCATACAGCAGGTAGATTAGATCCAATGTTACAGACTGTCTTAAAAGAAATGGAAATGCATAAAGGTCCACTGGGGTTGTGTTTTGATGCTTTTCTACCTGTGTGAGATATTCCACAGGAGCAAGTCTAGAGTCTATTTGCAAACTGGTTTTGGTGTCTCTGCAGAACCCTGGACCAGTATCAGCACGTCCTTCAGCTCATTAACTCAGCTATGAAGTTGGGAGTGTTTTGACTGAAATATTCACTAAGCACTAAGATGGTTTCTGATACCAGCATGAGCATGTTCTGTATGTCATGGGCAATGCCTTTATTTGCAAATATTTTCCATTTTTCTTATCTTTTTGTAAGCACTGGTGTACATATCAACACCTCAGGAACAGATTAGTACTGCAAGGATACAACTGGAAGAGTGAACTTTAGAGAGATGAGAGAAGAGAGCAGTAGATAAAGGGCTGGATGACAACTCTAGCATACCACCAAAGTACCTGTATGTTGTGGGGCATTCTGAACATGGAAACATTCAGAATAAAAATCCATCTGTCCTGCAGTAGTTCTTTTTGGTTCAAATAGGGGCATGTGCATGTACTGTACAATGAAATTACTGAAATGGGCTAAGGAAGAGATGCATTCAGCTTTTATTGGCTTTGGAGCAATGTCCTTGTTTATTCCTCTGAGTAACAAGGAATATTAAACTGACTACAAAATAAAAAGAGTCAGACAAATAATACTTGAGAATGAAAACAGAATGGTCAAAATTTATGTTTCATTCTAGAGAGAGAAGAAACAAACCAAGACTGACCAGTGACTATCTCTGAGGGCATACAACATGAAGATCCTACTAGAAAATAGGTTGTGGCTTTCTGGGGGACTTTGAAATGCACCTGGTGAATGAGGGGAACTGAGATTCCATGCAAGCTTGTCAGTTTTGTTCTCTTTATAGTGTTACTTAGGTATTTTTCTTTATTTTCACAACACAGAAATATATGGGACCTGTGCTTGTTGAATAGGGACCCAGATTGCCTTTTGTGCAAATTCAGAATGTTCTATTGACTTAATTGGTAAGATATTAAGCACTAGATGCCTAAGCAATTACACCCTCTCTATGCATTGCCCTGAATTCTTGCATTATAACTAATGTTTTACATGATGCATCACTTCTCCATGGTGATTGCAAGCAGGGAAATCACCCCAGCTGGATCTAATGTTTTCAGCAACCTTGTATTGTTCCAACAGCCTGTGAAATGGATGGAACAAGAGCAAGAGTCCTACTCTTACTTTGTCAGTAACCACATCTTCCAGAGACTGGGACATAATCCTTTTTCATCCCTCATGCTTTAAAAAAAAATCTGAAACCAAACAAAAAACCTTTTAACTGTGTAAATATTGTTTGAGCATCTATTACTCTGATTCCATCATCAGAAATAGCTGGAAGTTATTACTGCTTACCGTATGTGAAATAACTTTGATGTGCCCACACAGTGATCAAAATATTTAGAATATTTAGAATTGTAGAAGTGACACCAGGAATGAAATTAATCCTGTAGCAATAAATTATTCTTGGTCTTAGAACAGCTCTTGCCCTATTCTTGATCTAACTTTTGAGGGATATCCCACCTGCACAAACTGCTTAACTCTTAAACTGCCTGGCTTTCCCCGGTGGTTAAGAAACTCCAGCTGGAATAAGTTTCTTTCTTTTGAAATTAAGCTGAGTGGGCAGTTGAAGGTACTCACATCATGAGACTAACGGGAAGGTGTAATAAGATGTTTTCGGCCACAAAGTACACATGGGCATGCAGTTTGATCTTTATTTTCTTCCGTGTTTTGATCTCTGTGTAAAAGGTATCTGGCATATAAAAAAAAATAATAGAAGAAATAAATAATCATTTAGCTCTCCCTCTTCATTTATTCATTTTAAGTGTTTTGCATAAATTAGGGTGACTATCTAGGTGAAAGGAAAAGTAGGGATTTGCAGGTTGAGACTGGATTAACCCATTGGTGTGGAGAGATCTTATAGGATGCCAGTGAAGAAGATTGATAAGGATCAGCAGGCTAGAAAAGGTGTATTTTTAGAGTGCTTGGTGTATGAAACAATGACAGAGGGGGTAACAACTGCAGTGGACAAAATGCTGTGCCTTTGGACTTCCCCTTTTCCTTCAGCATAAAAAAGAGACTACTATGTGGGTGTAGCTCAAAATATTTTGTATGAGACTGGTAGGACTTTTAGGTTGGCTTTTGTTCTTTTGGGTTTTTTTTTTTAAGCTGGTGAGTGGGTAGTAGAGTGATTGCTTGATTGATCGATTTATTGTTTCTGCAACCGGTGTGTGTTACAAGTGCAATGACATTGTTCAGTGGCGGGTATCCAGCTGTGGGCCAGAGCAGTGCCTGTGGTTGTCATTTCCTCTGCACAGAAGTGGAGTTACTCTGCAAGAGCTTGGAATCATAGAGTCTATGCAGCAATGCAACAGAACTCTGAATATCTCTGTCTCTTTGTCAGCAGGGTTTTTGCTTTAGTGTTTGGAGGATCTAAACAGGTTAGGCACGGACATAATCTAAAAAAGACAAAAATTGGAAGGGAGGGACAAAAACAGGGCACAAGGAAAAAGATGGGAAGAGAGTGAAAACCTTTTTTATACTAAAGCTGAAAAGGAGAAAAGTCTCTGGAATAAACCTAGGTAATAACTCCAGTGGAGCAACTGCTATTCTGTACCAAGAAAGAAAGAAAGGAAGGCTTTGTTATTTTCCTCTGCAAGTTCCAGCAGTGTCTGTAGGAGGATTGATGTTTTCTAATTTTATAAGCTGCAGAAGGGGTGCTAAATACTGGTGACAGATCAGATTGTAATCGTGCACATGAAGGTATTTTGAGTGGTGAGAGAAAGACAGACTGTCCCAAAAAGACACCTGAAAAGGGTCAGTAAAGAATCCAGTGCTTTTTTTTTTCTTTTTTGCTAAAACATCATCTGTGAGGTTTGACAACAAATGGTTATAATTAATGAAGTGACAGATGTGGATGTCAATATCTCTTCTTTCTGATGCATTCAGTTGTAGGAAAAAAAGAAAACTGCATAAGGTGATTTTTAGGGTGGTTTTGTACAGGAGGGAATTGTATGAGGAACATGCATGGATTGATGTAATTTTAGCTCTCAGAAGGAATTCTCAGGATGGTGAAGAATCCATTTTGAAGAGTTAACATTCCTAGCAAGTGAGTTACTGGACCAGCACCTACTTGCAAGCACCAGTCTGCTCTGATTGGCACCAAGGGGCCAACATTAATCCATCGTTCGAAGCTTTGCAGCAAAGCCATGAAAGCGACTGCACGAGCTGTGGTTCTGCCTCTCATCTTGTGCAAAGGTTACTGCTCTCCCATTTCCCCTCAGAGTCACAGTGTTTCAGCTCAAACAGCACTTTCTGACAAAGACAGGAGCTGGAACTGTACTACACTGTCATTTGGCTTAGTGGGATGCTTAAGCTTCTGCTGGCTTAAACAAATCCCTCCTCATTTCATTACTCCCTCTTCTCTGCCCCACAGTGAAAGTAATAGGAAAGAGCATTCATGATTATGTTTACTGTAATGAGCCTCTCCTCTGGGGATACTCTTGTGGCATCTTTTAATGTTAATTTAGTATTGATTTATGATTCTAATTGATATGCACTAGCTCTTGTTCATTAAGTGACCACATGCAGGGTTCTCATATTTTGTGTGTTCCCTGTAAAAACCTGTGCACTTCATTAAATCTCAGCATTAAAGGAAGTGTTTCCAGGCAGAGCAATATTCCAACACCACGTTGCAAATGTGCAGGAGGGTCCCAAGGTCACAAACTCCTTTCAGAGGTTAATTAAGTCTGAAAGAAAGGTATTCTGTTGTAATTAAATAGTAATGAATGAGAGGCCAGGAATATTTGGTGCATAATGCAATACCATGAGGCAAAGCCAAAATTGTCTGCAAATTTATTGTTTTATTTCGCATTCTATTATAAAATACCCCTGGGTGTCAGTGTAATTTTTATTCTCCAACTTGCCTATGACAGAATGGGGATTAAGTGGTCAGCGCTGTCATGCATATATGTGATCGTAATATACCTCAGTAGTGGTTTCAAGAACTCTAACAGCATTCCCAGTATGTTGAAGAGGGCTTTCATCAGGATTGTGATGCCTTCCCATTCTGCAGGATCACATTTTTATCAGAGGGGAAAGTGCTTCCTTTGCCACGTTCACACTGGAAAAGCCGTGGCAAGTTTTGACTTCGTTCAGTAGCACCAGCAGAAATACAATCATGTTCATGACCCTGTGTAAGAGCTCAACAAAATTTCCCTTTTAGTTCTTGTGCTTCTGGGGTCTAATACTTCTACCTGTTTAAGTGCATTAGGCACGATCCTGGCACAGGACCATACAGAAGTTGTCAATCCAAATTTCGTTACTGCTTTCCCCAACCTTCTTTGTAAATTTGCCAGTTCCAACATTCACACACTGACTTGTTCCATTCCGTTATCTCTGAAGAGTGAATTATTTTAATCTCAAAACATTCTATAGGAATCTAGAGACCAAAAGCATGAGTTACCAGTAGGTTGTAGCTTCTATGTTTTAAAAGCATTAAATTACTTTATTTTCTCATCTGAAAGCTGCATTTGTAAACTGTTTTTCCCACATTGTAAAAGAAAGAAATGGGGAAAACTGATCCTAGGTACTTCTTGTTGGAGCTCTTCCATGCACCAACATCAGCCAGAAGTACAACTGAAAAGAAAGTGCCCTTTGATTCCACAGCTTGGCCTCTGGAAAAGCTGCATCGGCTCGTGAATGCTGCAGCCTGCCCTTCTTGGGCCTTGGCTACGACCCAATGGCTTGGAAAAAACATATTCTCCACCTCCCTCTCTATCATGGACATTCCTATCTAGGTAAGGGAGGTGGTGTTTTTTAGAGTTAAAGAGCCACATTGCCTGAAACTTATTATGGGATCCCCAAAAACTGCTGCAGTGTCAACTGCACCTGAGGTTCGTTGCTACCTAGAGAGAGTGGGTGTGCTGCACTTCCTAGAGTACATGGAGCTGAATTTAAAGGTGGGAATGGTCCAAATCTTGGTGCCTTTTTATCAGTATGTAAGTCTGAATTCTAATTTCTTATGGGCTGGCTGGCTGTAGCTGACTGGTGTAGGCTTGTTTTGCATCGGAACTTAGGTATTTAACAGCCTAGGATTTAGGCAGTGCTTTGCTTACAATGAAGTCGACTTCTCTGGTAATCTTCAGGAGGACTTTCCACTTCCCTCCAAGAACAATTACAAAAGTAACCTCAGTGACAGTTTTTCTGCCATTCCAGTAAAATATGTGCCTCTTATCTCATTATCAAGCAAATAGGTCTAATCCTCCTAACTTTATGCATTTTTCAAAAACTTATCAACCTGAGAATTAATGTCCTGCTGGTATTAAAATGTGTGGAAAAAATTATCTAATAGTGAATTTTAGACTGAAGGAATGGGCCATGCTGTCATTCAGTTGAATGACATCTTCTGTTGAATGACATCTCTAATGATGGTTACATTCCATGTCACCTGTGGTAGTCTTAGGGCTGCTCCCAAAGCATCTCAATATACACTAATTCAAAGTGTCTGATTCACAGCTCATCTGTGCCCAGTCTTTTCCAAAGCATATCCAATGCTGCATCCACTCAGAGTTCTCCTCTCCCTTCTTGTAGTGCTCGTGGTGCAGATGGCAGCAGGAATATTAGACTTCTAAATGTTTTCCCTGAGGAACAACTCCTATCACTGTATATAAAGGGAATAGCTTTTAATAAGAGCTCATGATTGCACTTGTATTATTTATAGGTAGGTCTGTGTCCTTAAGATCTAGTTCTCATCCTATAACAAAAGTTAATTAATGTGTTGAAATTTAATAAAAGATTAAGTCAAAGTGATTATGACAATAATAGAACTTAGCAGAATAGCAGTTAAGGGTTATATAATTTTTTTTTAATCGTTATAAATTTTGAAGTTCATATGGGGGTATTATAACATTTTTTTTATAATAAGCAGGGCACCAACAGCATCAGAGCTGACATTAAATTTTTTTCAGCTACTCCACTTGATAGAAAATTACTTGTGCAGAGGCCAAGACACGGATTTTTTTGGACGATGTGTTACTTATTGAGAATGAGGTTTTTTCTGTCTGAGAGTGCTTTTAGCCCACATAGACAAAAAGAGGGAAAGAAGGAGGATCGAGGAGGGGAAAGATTGAGAACAGAGAATTCTATGTCATGTGTACGTTTGTAATGTTTCTAATGTCTCAATCCAGTGCACAGGTTTTTTCTGTGATTGCCACTTATAAATAAGCACAAATCTATACACTGACCTGCCTGGATCTGATATCTGTCAGGTAGGTAGTTATCTCAGTGCTATCATTTGTGCTCTTAAGTGACAGTAAACAAAGTGCTGCAGATACATATGGGAGGACTGGCTCAGGTTCTCTTCAAACCTTCCCTCCACAGTATGATTTCCTTGATTTTTATGAAATATTAATAAGGACAGCCAGCTCAAGTAACAGGCAGTAGGAGTTTGGTAGGTAGATCCCAGCCACAGCCTGGGTATTAAAAGCTTAATAGCAGTAGTAGCACATGCCTGCTCGCTCTGCTGAAAATGTGCTATAGCACCCTAGTCTGACTAATGGGTGGGGGGAGATGGACAGGCACACACATTTGTTCCCTGAACACAGTTAAGGCTCTCATATGTGAAGCTGGCAATGTTCTGGAAACAAGCACAGCAAGCACTGCCGGCGGAACTATTTTACTACCAGTCTCTGAGCTGTTTTAAAGCTAGCTCAGATTTATATACACTTCAGTCAACCAAGTTCTCCATGTAGCCTTGGAGACCCTTCACAGGACCCTTTAGATTTCTCTTGGTCATGCTTGCAGGTTTATCTTTTTTTTCCCCTTTTTTTTTTTTTTTGTGTATGGTTTGTGTTTGGTGGTGGTTGCTTTTCTTTCTTAGCAAACATTATGTGGAAAATTGCTCTCTTTTGAATGTATTAACATGTAACAAAATAATTTCACGTCCTCTTCTGCTCTACCAATTCTGAATGTAATGATGAATTTCTGAGCTTGAGTTTGGCATTGAACTCCTTGTGTGCTGTGACTCACCAGCTGTGTTGCCAGCTGTGTTGCATGTAGCTGTGCTGGTTTCACATGGAGCTGATAGACAGCTTCCCTCCCCCTGAAGAGGAGAGATGCTGGCTGTGTGTGCCAGGTGAGGCTGTACGTGTGCAGGTTTGAAGGACTGGGACCTAGTGAGGATTTTTTTAGCACATGCATGCAGATTTCTGGTGTTTGTTAGTGATAGCTGTATTTAAGCCTTCACAGTGGCAGAATTCTAATGTGACCTGAAGGAACTGAACTGAAGGACTTGCGGACCTTTACCTCTTGCAGAATTTTGCTGCCTTGATGTATTTATCATCCCTGGAATTGTTCAAGACCAGTCTGGGTGGGACTTTGAGCAACCTGATGTAGTGGAAGGTGTCCCTTCCCATAGAGGGGGGGGGGGTTGGAACTAGATGATTATTAAGGTTCCATCCAATGCAAATCATCCTGTGATTCTGTGAATTGCTGTTAGTTCTTTCTCCCGCATTGGGACTGCTAACATAAAAACCAGCACAGACTCCTGTGGTTATGAAAGCCATTTTATGTTGTGCTGAGGATCAGTATTTCCTTGGTAAAATTAGTTTAATAAGCAGAAGGTGAAATTTTGGTAGGTCAGATGAGTACCGTGTGTCCACTGTAGCCACTCCACAGGTCCAAGATAACGTGTGAAAGGATATGGCTTGCTTCATCCTTTTAATATTTATCAGCTGTGGGCAAAATTGTGAAATAATTAATATAAACTAGATCCTTGGCTTTTGTAAGTTACCTTGGCTTGATTAGCTGATGATCAGTTATTCCAGCTGAAGATGGGAAAAGATTGTATCTTCTCAATACCCCTGTGACAGCTGGTGCTTTCGAGGGGTGAAGGAAGCTCTGAGAAGCAAGAAGGACTTCAGGTTTTGACCTGGTCCTTTGGCCAGTGCAAAATTTAGGGTTTTTTCCCCTAAGAAGCATTTCCCACCCTTACACTGGATACCATGGCTGTGCAATTGCTCTGTCTTTTTTTCAGATTAGCCATCCAGGGAGCTGCAGGGAGCTTCCCTGTGGTGGTGGTGGTAATGGCTAACTTCTAGAAGAGACTTTTTTTTCAGGAGGCATTGGAAGCTCTGCTGACTGCCAGGAGGAGGAACCTGACTGCAGCTAAGCTAAAGGAGAATGTTAACAGCTAGAATTGCATTTCCTTGTACTTGGGAGTCTTTGGGAAAGCAGACAGCCCGTATAGTGGCCAGGGTGACACTGCAGCAGGTTTCCTTACATTACTATATTTAATTACATGTAGGTTTGTTTACCAAAGAGCAGTGGAAAAAAAAAAAATTTATGTCTGGCAAGTCACAGTCAACCAGACATCCTTTTGCATCTATTAAGGTGCAGAGCTTAGGTACGAACTTACCTGTTTGGTATACCAGTTTAAATGTTTTACAGAAGAAAATGTCAAGAGAGCTGATTTTTCCCTAGATGAACACATTTTGTCAGTCCCTCATTCTTTTTCCCTTATAAAAAGTTGAACAAATAAAATCCTGCTAGAAAAACTGTTTTAGTTGACTACATCAGGCTGTGATCAGAAGGCAGATTTATTGATACATGAGAGTAGCAGCTTTATTTTGTTTCTTAATTTCATCCATATGTCAAGTAACTATAAAAGGTGGTTTTATTCTTTAATTAGAGCTTTATCAGAGGCATTTTAATTGCAGCTGTGCTCATGAAAATGGTCGTTTGAAACACTTTTAATCTTGTGAAAGAGAGAACTGTCTGTGTGTATTCATAACTGTAAACCTGCTGACTTTGCTAACTAAAATATGGCACTGGTACCTTGACTCTGTAGAGATGGTGACACAGTCAGAAAGGCAAAACAAGGATTAAAGTGGGCAGGATCTCTGTCAGCTGCAGGAGCTTTACCCAGCTGTGATGCTCCAGCCCACTGAAGACAGAAACACTGGTATACTAAACAGTTTTCCACCAATCCCTTCAGAACTCGAGGCATACCTTTCATCTTTTCAATTAGTACAAACCTTAAAAGAATTTCTATTAAACTTTGCAATATGTTGTCGAAATCACAAGTTCCAGAAAATGAAATACGATCATCCATTGTACAGCTAAATTGTGTAGAAATTGGAGAATACTCCCTTGAGTTTATCTGATGAAAGTGAGGGTGCTTTTTGGTGGAGGTTACTCAGCATCAAATAAAGCCCAACTCTCATTTTGTATGCGCATTTATCTTCTGCTGTCTCTCTAATTAATGCTGCTGTGCTGTGTTAGGCGAGAGGTGCAGGTACCTTTTGAAATGCTAATGCACTGCTGGAATATCCTGGTTCTCTGTCAGCTCTGGAGAAGCTGCAGCAGAGGTCAGCAGCAAAAGGTTTAATAAAACTTCTGTCTCCCAGTGACTTACCCAGTTTCAGCCATACATAGACAACAGACTTCAAACAGCTGTCTGCTGTTACGTGTCTTTTCTCCATTCCTTGCCATGTGGGCTCACACCCCCTAAAAACATTAAGTGATACATTTTGTTCCTCTGTGTAGTCCAGCTGTTTTCAGGATCCTCAATGCATTGTTTCCCTGCAAAATATTATGTACCTTATCAGTGTAAGGGCTTGAAACTTGAAGGAATCATATTAATATGTTTAAGGTACTCAAGTACATCTTCACCAAAAATAAAAATGGTTTGCTCAGTGGCTGCTCTACAGGCAGAGTATAGGATAAGAAGCACATTCAATAACTGTACAGAATCAACTTTGCCTTTCAGTAATTTTGTTGTAATCAGATGATTCTGGTTTTCTCCTGAAGACTTCTTATCTTCTGTGTAGGTGTTTTTAAAATAAATTTTTATATGACAATTCTCTTTTCATGGCTGGTCATCCTACTTATCTAAGTGTAGAGGTGTCTCTTTTCTGGCCACAAAACAGAATATGCATCTATAAAATGATGTGTATGTGAAAATCACAAAAGGAAATGCAGGCCCAAACAGGAGAAGCAAAATATAGACTTTTGAAAACAAAAACCTGCAGATTTCCTCTTGTCTGCTTGAAACAAGTTACTCAGTAAGGGAATAAATCTCTTCTCATTGCACTCATGACTCATTGTGTAGAAAGGGCTCTAGAGGATTTCTGCTACAAGCTACTTACTTCAGTTTCTAGCCTGAAAAAGCAAAGCTTCTTCAAGTTCAACCTCCCTTGCAAAGATGTTCTTCCATGATTTTGTAAGTATGTAAACAGATGCTAAACTCAGGGTAGGTACTTAAGGTGCTCAGGTGAGAGAGTAAGTAAAGTAATGGAAGCAAGGAAATTCCAATTAACATCTTTCACATGTAACTTCTTACTGTTTGATTGTGCTTGATTTTCAAGTGTTCTTAGTGGTGTGAAAGCTCACAGAAAGGACACCAAGAGTTTAAATACTAGTCATTAAAACTGACTTTTAAAATTGTTTGGTTGAGTTTTCAAGCCACACTGTAGGCATTGTTGGTAACTCTGATTAGGTGGAAAAATACAATATGCATGTTTCTAGAACTTCTGTTTGTCTAGTCTTGGAAAAGTGTGCTGCCTTGTAGCAGCAACATCTAACTTGGGTGACACTCCATGAAGCCTTGAGCCTGCTGTGGCTTCTAGTGCCACCTTTTTGAGACTGGTTTCTAAATCTGTTTGCATAGTTTGTGACTGCTCTAAGTTTACCACATTTTAGATCACTTCCCTTTGATTCTTCACAGACAGTATACAATGTTAATAAATAATTTACATTTCTTTAATGTAATGGCTGATTTTCCTCAATTTTTGGAACAAATTCTGCCATCCATTGCTTTGACATGAAGAGGGAAAACCATTTTGGGTGTCATGTCAGCCTCTATCTTGTCAGTGAGTCACAGACCCTCACCTGTCAGAGGCTACAGTGCTTATCTTCTGCCCCCTTTCCTCTGGCTTTGGGTCCTAGAAGACTGGAGTCTGGCACTTCCAGACAAGTATTTATGCTTTGCTAGCATTCAAAATCGTGTGCTTGTGGGTGACTCGTGCTGAGGCACTGGAGCATCTTCTGCCACTGAGGTAATGTGCTGCCCTGAGCCATGCTGCCCTGTGCAAAGATGAAAACTCACGGCTCAGCTCTCTTTTTTCAAATTCCTTTTGCCAAGGATCCAACAGCAAGGCATGGTGCTTGAGCCTGTGCAATGCTGAGTTGTGCTGAAGACTTTCAGCTTTAATTTGCTCTAAGATCATACATTGCTGCCAGATATCCTTTATTTTAAGAAATACTTCAGTCTTTGAGTAATAAAAACAAAACCCCAGGTACTTAGCAGCAGTCCCTGGGAGTGGTTTGTTCTTTGCACATTGTTTTTTTCATGAAGTACATATACTTACCTGAACACAGGGGGATGTTCAGCACCATGGAAAACAAGTGAGCAGTTCTTAAATCTCAGAGCATGACTTTATTTCATACTGTATCGATTGCAACTGGAGAAAAGTTTCAAATACTGACTATTAAAAAGAAAAATGCAACAGTTGTAGCTATCATTAATATTCATCTTTGTCACTGAGGGATAGGGTTTTGAGGCAGGATATAAGCTTCTTCAGATTTGTAATGATAATGGGAGAAAGTTGTCTCTTCCCTGCAGAAGATGTCCCCCTGATGTGTGCTTTGCATAGCAGTTTGAGCAGAAGCTAATGTGTTCTTCAATTTATTTTAGATATTTTTTTTATTATTTGCAAGGTGACACTGCATACCAGACAAGCATAAATGAATGCATTATCGCCTTCATATCTTCACACACTTTTATCTTTTTCTTTAAATCGTGGGGTTTACAAATGAAATAGTACTTATATGCTCTATAACACTAAGCTCTTTAAAAAGTAAGGAAAAAAGAGGCTGTTTTTCAAGGTTGCCAAATATTTCAAGTACTTTTAACCACAGAATTATCTGACTGTAATATGCAGATTTGCCATCAGTCTGTGCAAAGAATTCAGGTTCTCTGTGTATAGCTTGATGTATGCATATACTTGCTTTCTTTGTAAATTGGTGCTTACAGTACTGTCATTGTACCCCCTCATTTTTTTTTTTCTTAAGTCTTATTAAATCATACCTGGATTTATTGTAGTGTGCAAAATGCTGTTCAGGAATTGTTTTGGGTAAGCAATTGCATAATGAACATTAGGGTATATTTAAGGTCTTTGAAGAAGGTGTGGGAAATTGTTGGGGATTTTTTGTTGATGTTGTTTTTTCTTTCCAAGTTCATACAGAACTAGTGCATCATTGTCAGTGCCACCATGCTACAAACATTGTATAGTGATAAGGGAGGCTTTGGGGATCAAAATAGCAGTGATGGGAGCCATGGAGTCAGAAAAAGTAAGCTTTCTGACTTCAAGAGAGTCTTGGTTGGGAAGTAGAGGGTGGGCAAGCTAAGGACTGGGGTTTAGCTGTTTTTTAAAGGCCTCATGATAATAATAAGTTATGGAATTATTTGTGGCATCTGTTCAAGATGGATCAAACCAAAATTCTTTTCTATTGCCAGTTTGAATTCATTAATTGTATTGGTATTTTAGTGTTTGTCTTCTGAGCTGCAGGTGTGACTCTTTCTTGTGGTAACCTTGCAGGTAATGTGTGAAGGTATTTATAGACTGAATAGATGTTAACTCTGAATATATCTCACTATCTGACATTTCTCCTTTACCCAGGAACTCACCTCTGTACAGCTACTCAGAGCATCTGAATATGCTGCTCTGAGACAATATATAAAAGGTGTCTGCTTGTGCCATACATGTCTCTGAGAGTTAAAAAGGCACTTTGATCTTCACAGCAGATCACAGTATACTTTTGACAGATTTAAACAGACTTAACACCTTTCTGATGAGAACAGCCCTCACTTGCTCTCAAGATGTCGGGAGGGCACTCTGAAAGTGCACCTTAACAGTTAGGAAACGTAGAGTTGGGAGCATTAATTTTTGTTTATTGGGGTTTTTTTTTTGTTGAACTGTGGTTTTAATACTTATCCTGAAGTAGTGCTAGAGAGTTTTATCTTCTGTATTCCCAAGTACTAGATTCTTACAAAAGTCAGAGCTGACTGCTTCATGTTCAGTTTGCAGCATTTCATCATCACTGATTTTTTTTCCACAGTGATGTAGCTTGTGTGCGCCTATTAGTCCAGGGTAAAAGACACCTATTTTTAAATTTATTTTTAGTAGTGAAGAAAAATCATAGGGAACCGATTCTGTGCCCTCAGATGATACAGCTGGGGGACACACGGTTTGTCTGCATGGGATTATTTTCTGTCCTGTAGCTGAAGGAATCAAAGAGTATGCAGATACTGCCTTTAAATGTTCATGGCTCTGATGTTAACATTTGTTTAAAAAAGGTTAATTGCATGCAATTATGTGCTAAAGGAGCTGCATCACAAGAAAAGTCAATAGTACTAGGAAACTGTAACTTTGAATTAATGATAGAACTGAGCAGTTATTCCCAAGCATTTAATTTAAGAAGGCAGCATGGGTTTTTTAGTATAAACTGCTACAGTGTGATGGTTTTGTGTGGGTTTTTGTGGTTTCTTTTTTTCTTTTTCGTAACTGTGTAAAAACACATATTTAACACTTCACACTGAATTCCTTAAGTGAGTGAATAATGAACCAAGCGTTCTGATGTTTTAAATTTAACACACTGTTCATTAGTGTTGAATATTTAAAAACAATACTGCTATGTCTATTAGATGTATTACTTGAAGGCAAAAGGCACAATTGTGCTTGTTTAGCATGTGAACCTCAGAGTTTAAATAGCTTCTATTTATTTTGTAGTCTGTCTGTGATAAGAATCAATTGCTGCTTCATGGTACTGGTGGCTAAAAATTTATTGGGGTATCAGGAAACTATGTCAAACTTGCTGGAATCTCTTTTTTTCCCCCCTGCTTTCCAGCCCAGAATACTGGGAGTTCATAAAACTGTTCAGTCAACACTCAGCCTTTATCCAATTTATATAAATCATCTAGGTAGGATCCATCTCCAGACTGCTGAGAAATACTGTTGGTTTTGCTTCGTAAACTAGCTAAACCTTTAAAGGTTTCATATGGAAACTACGGGGTTTTTATTTTAAAAAAAAAGTTACATAGATAAAAGGTAAGCAGTCTGGTATGGAAGTGACTTTGGGTCCTAATCTGAAAGTAATCCTGGCCCTCCTGACACCATACTCATTTTTGATGGATGCAGTATGGTTCTAAAATACCCTGATGAGGAAAAAAAAGGCAACTCCAAACAATAACAAAAAACATCCACCTAAATCCAGACAAAATAAACCCCTCAACACCCAGAAAAACCAGAAGAGATTGAAAAGAGTAGGAAAAACTCCAGTTGGCCCAAACCTCTAAAGATTTTTTGTTGCCCAGTACCTGGTACTATGCTTCTTGACAGCTCTAGAAAAGACTTGGTAGACCAGGCTGATCTCACATGAATTTTATACTTTCAGTCCCATTAGGATTAAGGATTTGGCTCACTCCTGATAAATGTCAATATAAAGCAGCAGAGAATGAAGCCAGCTGAGCTGGTCATGACCTTATATGCATAGTGATAATTAATAGCTAATGAGACTGATAAAATATGGTTCTGAAATGGAATAGACTGCATCATCTGGACTGTTTAGAAATTAAAATTTTAAATTGCACTAGGAATTAAAGACATATTTTGCCATCATGGGAAAAAAGTTAAACTCCTTCACTAAGGGATGTGTGTCAGATATGTCACTGAAATATGTCATCTTCAATACAGTTATGCATTAGAATAAGAAGTATTCATGAATTTGAGTTCAGAGGGCAGGAAAACATGGTTTAGACTAATATCATACCTGTTTTTAATCTGTATATTAAATAAGGACAGCTGTTTTAACTTTTATGGAGAGGCCATTCTTGTTTCTTTTTTCCTGACATAATTTTCTTCCACTCACATAGAAGTAAACATGATGTGTGATTCTCCCGAGCCTGTTCTCCTGCACTAGAGCCTGTACTCAGGAGTAAATGAAAAACTATATGAAAGCAAACAAGTGAAAACCAATTATTAAAAAATATTCTTGAGTTACTTTAGTATGAAGTTTTTTTCCATATACCTCTCTCTCGACTATTACCCCTATTTCTATATCAGTGCTAATCTCTGAGGTTAGTCAGTCAAGGAGAATTCTTCACACAATTAACTTTGTTCTCTTGTGTTAATTGGAAAGAGCCTTGACTCAAATCTGCTCACCTGGATCAGCCAATTTGTTCCACGGAACTCAGAAAGGACCATGTCAAATGCAGCATTTGACTCTATACTGAATGTTGCCTTATTTTTGTTGGTTTTCATCATCAATGAATTACAAAGAGCAGCTATCCTCCCTCTGAAGATAAAGCAGACATATTTTTTCATGTCTGTGAGGCAGACAGTGGAGTTGAGATTTACAATTTTTTTTTTTTTTTAATTCATCAGGCATGACTTTCTGAACGTTCCTTGTTTCTGGTGTTTCTAAAAGGGAAGGAGAAAACAAGAAGGAATTCTTCTCTTCATGATCATTAATGAGAGGCCTAGACATCTTGAAATTTTGAAGTTCCCAGCCACAATTCCTTATTCCCTTTAGTAATTTCTGGTTTTGTGATTGCTCCAAATGAGTGATTTAGAGAGGGTATTTTGAAAATGGACGTAGAGCTTTCTGGCAGAGGAGACGTGTTCAAGAAGTGCAGCCAGGAGCCCCAGCAGAGCCCATGGGAGGTGCAACTGAAATGCTTGTTCCTTCTGCTTGGAAAAATTCAGACTAGCTTTTTGATTGGAAATTGTTTTACTTTGGCTGAGAACAAAAGCTGTGAAGGAGCACTTGATTCTTAGAAGATACATTTTTTGGCTATTTCTGCTCCCACTTATGTCTCTTGAAGCATTCAGGAGAAATAGTTGATTATTTAAAAGCACTGTGATCTATAGCTGCTGTAGAGGGAAAAAAAAAAAAATACACTTGGATTTATATACAGCATTTCAGTAAGATAAACAGCTTTTTCATCACAGTGGATGTCATTGTCATATCAAGCTGGCTTTCCATGACAACTGGCTGCTGTTCTTCCTGCCCAACCTGCTGGAACACTTCCAGGGCTTGCATTCAGGCCCACCACTGAAATGCCTAGAGTGAGTTTATTTTTGATGGCTCTGTTTCAATCAGGAAGAAATAATTAGAAAACAACAATTTGAAAGAGAGTACCTGCAGGTTTTTAGGTTTGTTGTATTCAGTAAATATTTCACTAGGAAACTCATGGAAAGGTAAAAAGCAGCTATTTAAATTTTAACTTTTGAAAATGTGGTATTTTTGTACCTTGGAAAGGTCAGTCTTGCAATGAAGGAACAAACCTAATTTTCTGTTTAGTTTTGAACCACACTGTTGGAGGCATATGAAACAGAGCACTGAAGCAGTTGCATTTCTCCTACTTGATTCCTGTGTCCTCAGTCAAACCCAGCGCAGAAGGGACTGCACTTCCCACCACTGCAAGTGTGGGACCATCACTTCTGGAGGGATTATTTTTAGAACATAATATATAACAACCTTATTAATAGTAGAGCGCAGGGAATTTGAAATGCCAAAGTTGCACACGACCTAGCTCACTGCAATTGTACTTACCAGCTTCTACTGAAGCAGCTTTCAGTTGTCAAATTAAATGGTGGCCAGTGACCATGCGTCTCTTTTGCAAACTTTGTACAGACCCAGAACATGAAATTCTTATAAGTTTTACTGATATGAGGATTCTCTAGACCCTGCAGCATTCTTCTAAAATCATGTGGCAGAAAAAATAGGTTCCAATATACTTTGTTCAATTCCTTGTAACTCAGTTCGAACTGGAGACTAATTTTCTGATGAACTCTCATCCCCCTTCTAAAGTATGGTAGCCTTGGAGTTAACCAAAATCACAGCTTTACTTTCAAAATTCAGTGCAGCCTTATCTGTTGAAGCAGTGGAAACACTCTCTCACCTGTCAGCTGCTTCTTAAAACTCAAGAAATAGTGCAACATGGAAAGCTGTGTTGAGTTTTTTGGGGGGCATTGTGAGTTTTTTCAAAGGATATTCTTACACTGTTCTTGCTATAGCAAAGTGGAAGTTTCATTAAGAATTTGATGCAAATTCATATAATAAATATTTTTAAGCATTTTGCAATTAAAAAGCTACATGTGGCAAGATGAGATAAATATCACAAAATTATTTCCATGTGCTTTGCAGCAATATTGCTTTACGAGTGATGGTTAGGAGTTGAAATTAAGTTCATGTGAGTTAAAAAACACTGAGCATTTGTCTTCCATATTTTGGGAGTATTTTTAATAATCAAGAAGAGTAGAAATGAGATGACATCATTAACAACTAAAATACAAATCCTTGAAACATTTATGGCATACCAGCTGTCCAAGAATCATCATCATCTTCTGACAAATGATATCCTCTGAGGATTGATGTACAGCACTCAGATGTGCTATTTCAAACACTTTGCTGACTGAGTGATACATTTGAAAGGCATTTGAGAGTTGTCTTTCTAGGACCAGGCAAATGCAAGTCTTATTGACCCAGAGAGATACATAAGCATCTAAGCAATGTGCAGCTCCTTCAGCAAAGGGACAATAGATTTACCAGTTTTACATTTCGTCTGTTACCTTATTTTGTATCACCTCACATCAACTCTTGTTTTAACATGCTTTTAAGGAACTCCTATTCCTTTTAGAAGATTAATGCTTGTACCCCTTAGTACTCTTTAGAAAATAAATATTAAATATAGTAAGATGGATTAATTTTTCATTTCACTGCTCCTTGCTTTCCTTTCAGCTTCTTGCCTGATTACATCAGTGGTGATTTTGATTCCATTCAGCCTGAAGTCAAGGAGTACTACAAGGTCAAGGTAAATTGAATCCCTTTGAGTTTTTGTGTGTGATAGAGCATTGTAAGATCCAGGCCATTAGTGCTCCCATTGGTCATTAAGTGATTCTGACTCCATTGCTTTCTTTGAGGCTTCAGTTGTGAAGCACCTGAGAAGCTCAGAAGTTGTGCTTTGTGGCAATGTACTAACGCTTAAAGAAAACACAGGAGGTGCAGTACTGCCCGAGCCCTGCACGGGGTGACTTTTCATACTATCAGGTGATGAAATAGATCATATGTTGCTAGAGATGACAGCATCTAGAAACTAGGATAAAACTTCCTGAAAAATCCGTGACTTCTTTTGCATGGTGAGATACAGGGAAATAATGATTAACTTACCAAGATTCCCACCTGGTGGGCACCCACATACTTTCTAGAGAGAGTTTTTCTGTGTGCTATTTGTATGACATGACTTTACCTTTTTAGAGGAAAACTGCAGATAGAGAAATCTGTCTCTTTCCTCACCCACTGAAGCATTGAATTACAGTCAATTCACAGTCAACTACTTCTGCTGCACCAGTGGAGTGTCCTCCTTAATGAGTTATTGGATAAATTCCTGCCTGTGTTAATTTATTTCTAGTGAGCAGCATAAATGTAAACTCACTATTCTTAGGTCTTAGGGCTCAAAGTTCTGCCTTTAGCCAAATGCTTGGTATTTAACGCTTCACCTGCCTACTTGTTTAGCCGTTTGTGATGAGCACAGTTCTTTACCCTGGCATCTTGGACAGCAGGTTTCTGCAAATTCAGAGTTTGCCCTGATAGGCCAGCCCACCTTTGCAGCAGGCTGCACTTGCAAGAGGAGGATATGTTTGATCCTTGTGAGGTAGTTAAGTTAGTCTGCTGCTAATTCATGTATGAGAATGAAATTTGCCTAAAATCTTCCCTGATGGACTTGGGATCAAATGGTTAGAACAAAAGGTTTCAGACTGTGAGGGGAAGACTGGAGGGGTGTGTAGAGCAGGGTTTTAATCTCTCTCTGGGCACTGCAGGGTTTTATTTCCATATTCCACCCCATTTTTTAGAATGGAGAAATGTGTGATGGCTGTTCATCTGTAGGAGAACCGCTCAAGGAAAAATGCTCAGGAATCTTTAAATTACAGATTGGGAAGTGAAAATAAAATAAAAAGCTTTACATTAATACAATTCACTACCGACTAAAAGTCATGATCTGTGAATAAATGAGTTCAAGAAGTGTTTGGACAATACTCTTGGGCACATGGTGTGACTCTTGGAGATGATGCTGTGGAGGGCTGGGAGTTGGACTCACTGATCCTCACTGGGTCCCTTCCAACTCTGCTTCTTTTGTGATTCTGTGAGTCTGTAAAAGGGGAAACTTCAAAATGCTGTGTGTGGCATGGACACGGGCAAGAGAGAGTATCAGCACAGGCTGGGGGATGAGCAGATCGAGAGCAGCCCTGGGGAGAAGGACCTGGGGGTGCTGTGGGTGAGAGGCTGGACATGGCCCAGCCATGGGCACTCACAGCCCAGGGAGCCAAACGTGTCCTGGGCTGCATCCAGAGCAGCGTGGGCAGCAGGGGAGGGAGGGGATTCTGCCCCTCTGCTCTGCTCTGCTCTGGTGAGACCCCACCTGGAGAGCTGCATCCAGCTCTGGGGTCCCAGCACAGGAGGGACAGGGACCTGTTGGAGCAAGTCCAGAGGAGGGTCACCAAGGTGATTACTGGGATGGAGGGATCTCCTATGAGGAAAGGCTGAGAGAACTGGGATGGTTCAGCCTGGAAAATGGAAGGCTTCGGAGTGACATAATTGCAACCTTTCAGTACCTGAAGGGAGCCTAAATGAAAGGTGGAGACTTTTTACAAGAGTGTACAGTAACTGGACTAGTGGGACTGGCTTCAAACTGATAGACAGTAGGTTTAGATAAGATATTAGGAAAAATTTCTTTACTGTGAGGGAAGAGATTACCCAGAAAAGTTTTGGTTGCCCCACCCCTGGATGTTTTCAAGGCCAGGTTGGATGGGGCTCTGAGCAAACTGATCTAGTGGAAGATGTCCCTGCCCACAGCAGGGGGGTTGGAACCAGGTGTCCTTTTGGGTCTCTTCCAACCTGAACCATCCTATGATTCTGCAATTAATGCTTATATGAACAGCTGGTAGATAGGTAAGTCATACCAAAGAATGCAAGTTTAGGATCATTCAAGAGAGAGAGGGGAGATGAAAGAGGTAGGAGGTGGAAGAATACAGTAGGTATTACCCTTTTTCACAGGGATTACTTTTCTGGGCATAGAATCCTTTTTGTCAGCTCAGTTGCATCCTACTGGTGCTGTGCAGTTTACATCTCCTCTATGAACATGCAGTGAACCATTCTGCTTCATACAGAGTTAATACATCTGTGCAAGGACTGGGCTGATAGGCTGTAAAGGACGCAGTAATTCATCAGGATTGCAAAGGTGTAATGAACAGCATAATCTAGCCTACAGGATCCTTGCCTGGGGTCTTCATTCAAGACTGAGGAAAATTCAGATAGACTTTAGAATTTTAAATTTGGGTGTACATGGTAGGAAAAATAATTTTTTGCATTTTTTAATTAATTTCCTGTAGTCAGAAAATTAGAATGGTAAATACAGGTGAATGTCTAAGGAGATCTTGAGCAAAAAATGTAATAAACCAGAAATTGGAGAGAGGTCTATGTTTCTTCCCCTGTAAAGCAACTTGCTCATTAAAGCATCATATGTAGTCCAGAGAATTTCCAAAGTCACCATCTTTTAGAAATTCTGTATGTGTTCATGACCCAAAATATATTAGGGCTTCTTAAAGCAGGCTGTGGAAGAACTTCAGGTGAGTAGATCAGTGTAGCACCATTGACTTTAGGGAAGCATCATGTTGTCAGTTAGGGTTGCTTCCCACACCATGCTTCCTTACCCATGTGCAGATTACACCCTGAGACAAGGTAAGCCACTATCATTAGATAATATTATTGTATTGTTTCAAGTATTCTCTTTTATCAATTTTTTAATCATTTTATAAAAGCTACCTATATTGGCAGAAATTACTGCATTGTGACTTCTTTTACCCATCTGAAGATATCATGCCACTGCTTAAGAAGACTTACTTTTTCACAGTAAAGCTTATGGATGTTAATTATTGAGCTATAAAACATAGTCATATGCAAATGTTTGTGTCAAAGACAGCCTAGTGTAGTGCTGGGTAAGTAGTGGGGTTTGTTAAACTCAGTATATGGAACTAATGGTTGTGGGAACCATTGTCTATGAGCAGTTGTATCATCATCACCACCCAGTAACAGCCTGACTCTTCATCACACCAGCTTCATGCCAGGACGTTGCTCCTGGACTCGGAAGGTTTTCTACCTCATTTAAGTGATGAAAGCAAGAACAGATATATGTCACTACAGGAAACATGACATACAGATTCCTGAAGCCAAGGGGTTTTACTGAAAGGGATATATTTAAGCCAGTTGCTCTGGTGTTTTTATTTAAGCAGAGATTACAAGACAAGTGTTTCCGTTTTCCCTTTAGGAGGACAATCACCATTGTATTGGGGAACCTTATTTAAAGTTCATAAGCATGAAGCAAATAAATCCATTTTATCTCTGTTAGGTGTAGTATGCCATAGTGAACAGACCTAAAGGCAAAAGTTCTGTTTTGGAAAGTAACTGTGTAACAGACTTCTGAGTGGGACGTGTAAATGAGGAGTTAGGCATTCCTTTTGGGAGAGAATAAGTAAGCGTGTGTCAGAGGTTATTCAGCTTAACTTTTTTTTTCTGTGGTCTTGGTTTTGCCTCATTGGCTTGTCGAGGATGTACTTGTAGACTTCTATTAGAATTTATTAAAATATTAGAGATTATTTCCCCCATTTTTTAGAGTGAAATAATGTTAAAACTGGATAAAACTGCACCACAACTGGAAATACATATCATGTTTAAAATTTCTTTTAAAAATCATATTTCATTGTAATTGAAGGATAAAGAATAGCAATTTAATATTCTTTATTCTGTGTATTTTCTGTCATTGTTAAAATAGATATTGAGAAGAGTTTTTGTACTTTCATGATAAATATGCATGTTCATATGATCCCATAATAGATGCGGTGGCATTCTTTTTCTGTGCAGTCTGAAGTGCATTGGAAATGACACTGCACAAAGCAGGGAGGATTTGTGGTGATATTTCTGTCATTGCAGTTTCATCCTTTTCTTGCTTTAGCTGAATGTTTCTTCTATTGAAACCTTTTAAACATTGCTTTGAAGTTAAAACAGTCATTTGTATTGTTATGCCTCCAACAAGGTTCTGTTTCTGAAGTCTTAAGTCCAAAGACATTATCTAAAATTACACCAAATCTGTGCTTACACCTAGAAGCAGAAGGTTGAATCCAGTGCCCTTTGAAATCCAGGCTATGCTATTTATTAAAAATCCGGTTTGGCTTTCCTACTAAGCAAATTTCATGTGCCTTGAAAGGCTGCTGTAGACTTAGTAGACTCTACTTCAGATCTGTAATTAAATGCTGTGAACTATTTACAAATCCACTTCTTTTCCTATTCTCTTTTTTTTTAAGTCTCGGAGAGCTGCATATTTTTTGCAGGGAGTTCTGCAGCTGTAGCACTTTCTCTTTCCTGTTTTCATTTCCAGTGCTAATGGTTATCAGGGCTGTAAAAATGTTTAATAGGCAGGGTGTGGGTATTGTATTTTTGTTCCATAATGATGCACCTATAATTAGATTTATAAAATGTATTTGTAAAACTGATGTAGTGCTTTTATGTCTCTTTAATTTCTACACTTTCTTGATAAACTGCATGTTTTAGGCCATGTTCCCGCTTGCTTTCCAAGGCCAAACTTTTTAATAATTTTATGAAATCACATTGTGAATTGACTTCCCTCCATTATATTGCTATCATTTAAAACAAAGAAAACCATTGAATTTTTCTGTGACTATTTTAATTCATCTTTTATCCCTGAATATTACTTTTTTTTTCTAATTTTTAATACAGGAGGAAATGTCACATATTAAAATGCATGACTCATTTACAGCATTCTTACTAGACTCAACAGTTTTCTAAGAAGAACATGGTTCATTTTAGGGCCTGATTCCTTTGTGAAATGTTTTAAGGTTTCAGAAGGAACTGTAAAAATTCTGCAAGTGGATCTGAAACAGTTCAGTCTTGCTGTTGGATTGGCTGCTTCCAATTGATATTCACTACTTAAGCTTCCAAGCAATCCCGTGTTTAATACGTTCTGCTGAAGACATCTTTGACAAGTATAAAAAGTGCTATGACTACCTCAGTTCAGCTTCTGATGTGTTGAGGGTGCCTAGTGCCACCTGGATATAGATCCAAGTTTTTTCTTTCTACTGATGTACATTTATTGAAAGAGCCTTAGTGTCTTAATATAGATAGAGGTTCATGAAGTCAAAACAATTTATAAGTCTGGGGTGGTCCTGTTATTAATAGCTCAAACTGTATATGACTTTATATGCAATTTAGGACTTTGGACTGGAAGCTTTCTGTGTGCATTAGTTGTGTAATAATTCAACAGGAGCTTTCACAAATGGTTCCATTCTTGAATAGTATGTCAGAGGTCTTGTCAAGATTGTGTTTCCAAGTGACTTGTCTAGGTGAATCTGGTTATGTGGATTTCTTATTCATGCTAAATAAAAGTAACAATATTTCAATGTTCCAGATATGTCATAAATTTGTAAGAGATTCTGTGCTTGGTGGCACTTTTGTAAAGGTGAACATGACAGACAATCACACTAGGTCAGATCAAAGGTTCATTTAGCTGGGCTAGTACAGAATACTGTTGAAAGCAAAAGTATGCACAGGAGTGGCTTCTTTGATACACTTTTGCATCACCCTCTAATGTATGGCTTAAAGATTTCCTGAGTCAGAGATGGTATCCTTGTGTTTAATAGCTTCATAGATTGATTTAATTTTCCCCAAAATTCACTCCCTTTTCTTCTCACTATGTAGATGAGAATGCAAGTATCCACAAAAAAACCCCAAACCCTTGGCAATATGTTCCCTAGTTTAAATGTTTACAGTGAAGAAAAATCTGTCCTTTGGATGTTTTTTTGTTTTGAGCTTTACTTTTTGATAGTTATATTTGAATCTTCTGAATTCTTGTGTTGTGATAAAGAGTGGATAAACATACATTAACTACCTTTTCACTGCCATTCTGATTGTATTGGAATGATTGTGCGAATATTACAGCATTCCCATAGGGGTGTGTGCATACATAGGGGTGTGTGCACAACTAAGCCAGTGGAATTTGGCGTATGCCATCAAATTTACAACCTAAAATTATGTACAGCCTGTACAGATGTTTTATGTCCTGCTGAGTTAATATATGTAAAATGTCTGGAAAGTCCTGTTGTAAAGAATCTTCCTTAAAGCAAAGGATTTCAGGACTCGGAGCTTGCACTGTGCTGTTCTTTATGTGCCTTTAAAAAACAATCCCCAAAAAATCTTTGTCCAGTTCTAGATCACTCTTTACGCTTTCACTAAGGTAGCAGGTTACAAAAAACTGTATCTGTTTAAATGCTGATGAGATTTGGGAGGAGAGGGTGGGGAAGTCAAAACAAATTCAGTTATGCAGGCCTGCATCTTTCTAATTAATGTGTGTTCTTTATGTCTGAGTTGCACATCACTCCTTTTGAACCTGAAGAAACAGCTAAGTCCTACTTCTGTTGTAAGATCAATGTACTATCATTGAGATTCTGAGAGATTTGAGGTCATTGAGAGGTACTATGCATGTTTATTAGAGCCTAAGTCAGTCCCTAATTTACCCAGGAGGTTTGAGAATTGAATTTGGCCAAATTCTCATTCCTTAAAAAAAGTATTACTCTATTTTCCTTTGCAGTATTTTGCTGCTTGTAATTTAGCTTTTGGAGACAGTATATAGAAATTAAGAGACCAAGCTTTTATTAGAGATGGTTTGTCTTTCTTTTGCTTAGGTTTAAAATGACAATTTTCAGGTTACGAGTTGCTTGCTTTCTTCTTACAAGTGCTTTAGCTGAAGCTTAACTGCTTGACAGTAGAATATGCAAGAAAAAAGTGCACCATATAACAAAAATTATGTTGTTGGTATTTTAGTCTTGCATCCAATTTCAGTTTAATATTATGTTGCAGTATAAGATTTATTTCTCCCTTCCATTGGTTATGGCCCGAGGAAGGGAAAGGGTAGAATCTATATTGCATTAGACATTTGAGTTACTTTCAAGAGTTTTAAAAAATTTAATCTGGTGTTAATCTCTGAAAGAAGTCATTACTCTGATCTGTCAGCCTGTGATGGAGAAAATAACAGGAAAGTTTAAAAAATAGAAATGCATTGAATTAACTTCATTTCTAGTGCAAGGAACAAAAAAAGGTATTTTAAACAATGACAGCTTAATCTGGAGAAGGAAATTTAACAGTTATTTTGTGATTAAGCCTCTTCACACAAAAGAGACAACTTTGATATGGTGCTAGAGGCTGAAGACTCAGATTATAGGTCCTTTTAGATGTAAATGGGATTTATACATCCTTTTTCTTTTTAGAGAATTCAAGAGAAAATTGTTCCCAGAGCACAGGGCTCAGTGCCCTTGCCTATGGACTCCTAATTAGAACAGATTCCAGCAAAGCTGCAGAACCCACAGCCTCATGGCTCATCAAATGTTGCTGCAAACTCAAGTTCAGCCCAAATGTCCTGTGGGATTTATAAACTTGATTATTTTGTGTGGCAGGTCACGAGCCAGCCAAAGCACAAGTCTGGGCAGCAGCAGGTGCACAAAGCTGATCATTAACCAAGAAAAAAGATCCCCAAAATCCTGATGTTACAGTTTTTAAGTATTTTGAGAAGCAGCTTGTCAGCCTGTGCAAATGATTCTATTGTGCATTTTGTCAAAGAGCAGTCAGCTCTTATTTCAGAAGAAGAGTGAAAAGATGCAATCTGTTCCTCATTTTGAAGTAGGAAGGTTTGCGGGTGGGCTGGAGGAGAAGATGAGGAGAAGGAGGAAGAGGAGGAGGAGGAGGAGGAATGCTTCTGACATGCTTTCAGGGACCCATAGCGAGCGTGTTGGGGGAGTGCGCTCCCTTGCTTTGAAAGGAGTGTGTGGACTACTCAGGATCATTCTCCCTCACCTCCAGACTCCAGAGGCAGATTCACCAAGGCCACCCTAACGTTTGCTTCTTCATCTTTGCCACAACTATGAACTTTAATTTTTTTAAATGAATTGGGATACATGATCCAGGGATAGCATGTCTTAACCTTCCATGAAGTTGCTTATGTGGTGTTTATACTTCACTTACAGAAATACAGTTACAAAACCTCAAGGATGACAGTCCAGATGGAATAAGGTTGGATTTGTTGTGTTTGTGTTCACATAGATAGATGAGTGCTCTACCAGCCACCAAATGGAAAAGAGAGAAAATTATGCATATTGTCCAAGTAGAGAAGTTAAATGCTCTTGTAGCTTTACAGTGAGACAAAGCATGAGCTAAAGCTCCCAAATTTGAACTTGCCTGTGTTAGCTCACCAAGTTATGGAAGTGTAAGGTTATTTATAAACCAAGAAAGAGGTAGAGTCCAACAGGAAGATTTAAGTGCAGCTTCTGGAGCACAGATAGTTATTTTTACTAACTGAATTTTGAGTTGGTCAAAATATGCAAAATAGAAGGTCTGTTTTTATAGATACACTCAGAAATGGTGCAAGATGGTAAAAGTCACATTCACATATACCAGGAGGAAACTTAAGATGTCATTTTTGAAAGAAGATATTAATGGCAGAATAATACCATTACAGGGGGTGTAGGGGAATGAAAGGACTCCAGTTCTGGCAGCTTTAATTACAGGCAGGCAGGGGAATTTCTGCAAATTGGAGTCTTTCTAATACTTACCTTTCTTGGTACCATCTCCTTTTATTTTTCTGACTGTAATATACTTTTGGGCCGTTGCTGTTTTCCCTGTCATCAGCAAGCATTTGAAGTTCTGTTTTTCTGTTTCAATTCTGCTGTTTTCCTTAAGTGCTCAGTAGAGTCCAGCAAACAAATCTTGGATGAAGCTTTGATAAGCTGATGTGCAGGAAAATCAGCTGAAATCTGGCCAGTCTTAGGACTGAGTTAGTTTGCATTCGGGAGTGCTGTTGGATTCCTTTCAGTTGAAGAAGCTATGATGGTCTTTGATTGAAAAATAATAAAATTTCCATAAATGAAATAGATTTGGAGGTATAATTAGAAATGGAAACAGTCCTCTATGTGATGAAATTAGTTTAGAGAGAAAAATGAAATGGTGGGGAGAGGAAAATGAGGAATGGAAACTGAGAACAAAAGGATAGACTCTTTAAAAAGTTATGAGAAGGTAAGTATTTTAAGAGAGAAGAAAAAAAAAGGTAGGAGCAGAGAGCAGGAAAGAGAACTGGATAGAAATAGAAATATTTCCCAGACACATCACCAAATTAAATATGCTGTCACTTTTTTGCAGTTGTGAAGAAGTGACTGGGTTAAAATAAGCACACACTCATGGACACCATATTTTTTTAATCTAAAAGTAAGATTTTCCATTTATTAGGAAGGAGTGCAGGGTGGTTCATTTTGGTGGGGGTTTTTTGTTTGTTTGTTTTTAAATCTTTTTGCTTGCAGTTAAAATAGGAGTTTAAATATGTTTATTCCATCCTTGACTGAGCTTTGGTGGGAAATTCATCTGTTGAAGAATTAAAAATCATGCAAGGAGCTAAAAATGTAATGAACTTCAATGGAAATTTGAATGTATTTGCAGTAAATTTACAGGTGTTAAGACTCTTTTGTCCGAATTCTACAGCAGGTCCTGTTGTAATGTATAATGTGTCCAAACAATTGTTAACCCAATTGAAACAACTAATTCGGTAAGCATTTACTTTGCAGTTAATGGATAATAACGCTTCAAGTAAGGAATTAGCAATTCACCATAAATTGCTAGTTAACATTATCAAAACTCAGTAAACCAGTTAACAGTCTTTGGGACCTTAAGATACGTTTCCTAATGGAAATATTAACAGGTACAGTAGTGGAGCACACTCAAGTATCGGAGCATGTTCTGTATTTTTTGCAGGTTTTTGGAGCAAATAAATGTACTAATGAATACCTAATATAACTGCAGAAGTGTGTTTCTGATCTGGCACCAAGAGTTGCTTTCACAGCTGAATGTGGGGAAGGTCTCTAGAAAGATTCAAAAAATATTTTCCTCAGTATGGTCGTATTCTTGATATCCTGAGCTCATCCCAGACCAGAAGTGGGCCATATGGGAGGACGAAACTGTGAATACCACAGTTTGACTTTCATTATATTCTCCCACTCATAAGATAAAACAAGAGAGAGGGTTGAGGAGGTCTGACACTCGTTTAAGTGTTTTTCCTTCTTAAAAGCTCCATTGCAATTCCAAAAGAGCTCTGGTCCCACCCAACCTTGAAGCAAGTGTGGTGTGGTCTGAGGGGCAGGGTGTTGCAGGGGACATTTTTCTCAACAACAGTGGAATCAACTCACATATTCCAGCTTAAAAATATGTTTGGCTTGATCTTGGATTGGGGTGGGGAGAAGTTTTCAAATATTTTTTGTAGTTTGTTGAGTGTTTGGACAAGCCAACTCCTCCTCTCCCCAGGAAGTTATGGATTCAAGCACATGTCTTTCCTTTACTTACTGAGTTTCTATATGCTTCAGACCTTGTTCCACCCTTATTAGACTGCCCTGGCTGTGGTTTGGGCTGCACACAGTGACTGCCAAAGAGATATTCCCACGATCTAGGAACAGTCAGAAACAGTCCAGCCAAAGCAGACAGCCTTCCCCTCCAATTTTACCATGTCTGTGGATTTTCACATGTCCGGAAATGCAAATAGCTGGTTGTGGCCAGACTCAGTTTCTTTCTGCTTTGCTCCCTTTGTGTAGAAAAGCACCCTTCTAGCTGTGAACCTTCAGAGTTTCAGTGCCTTAAGTGCAAAACAACCTTCTTGCTTCACTGGAAAGTCTTTCCAAACATTTTTTCATCAAAAATAATTGGTTTGTTCCAACTGACAGCAGTTTGTGATAAAGTGTTGATTGTAGTCCATAGCACCAGGCTTCCAAATAAAGTGTAGTGCCATGAAGCAGTGTCCTGGTGTGAAGTGCTGTTCCCATCCAAGTTGATGGCAGTTCTCTGATTGTGACAGGATTTTCAGGATGGGTCCTCCTCAAGCCAGCCATATGCAGAGAGAAGGCCAAAAGCCATGGTAAGATCTCAGTTCAGCTCTTAAAGTTAATAAAAGGAGGTAATTGATAAATTTGCAAACTCTTCAGCTGATTTAAGACAAATTATTAAAGACAGATTTATGACAAATAGTGAGGCTTTTAGGATTTTGTACAGGGAAATAGATTACATGGCGCCAAGAGTGAAAATCAGCGATTCTCCAGTGGTTGGGTTCTCCTGTACAGAATACAGGATAGCCCTGTCTCATGTTTTGATGTGTCAGGGCTATGTCTGAATGCATTTCAGACCTGAAGTTTGGGTAGATTCATCACAGGTAGAGAATGAAAGTGATATGAGAAAGAATAATTGCATTTGACATTTTTTGACAAGTTCTTCTTGAACTTGGTTCTGTGTAGTGTGAAAAATGCAAGTCTGGGTTGACAGCTTATAGATGCTTTCAGATAGCTCAGAATTCCCTGTGGCAGGAGGAAAGTGTTGTGAACTGGTTAGATTTGGGAATGAAATAGTATGAAAAGTTTAAGGTCCCTTAGGGAGCACTATTTATCATTTATGTGATACACTTTTAGTGGCAAAGTCAAGATGTTTTGAAGGGTTAGGGTAAACCCGATATGGTTTGATAAATTCTGAAAAAATTTGTAAAGATGGGCTGTCTCCACATCATATAACTGGTATTTACACTGCCTCTCTTTTAGTTAAATTCACTTGTAAAGAAGTTGCACAAAATGTACTGTAAGGTCCAATGCCTTCCAATCCTGTTATCTGTTAATAGATTGTTTATTTCTTTTCACTGCAAGCCGTCATCCACCTCTCCTATCTTATTTTTCCTCACTACTTCCAATGATTCACTAGTTTAAAATAATGGCTTCTGAGCCTTTCTTGTTGAGAGTTTTGTCTGAGGTATGGATAAAGTAAGAGCATCATAGTTGGACCAAAAATCTGAATTAAAACATGATGGGAGAGCCAGACTTTGAAATTGCACCCTCAAAAATGCATTCATTAAATGTATTTGTGTAATAATGAATGGAGCAGTACACAGACATGCTTTCTAAATGGCACTCATCCTTGAAAATTATATTGGTGAGGCTATGAAATCCCAGACATTTCAACCCGAAATTATGTTCCTGAGTGTAGGGAGCCCAATTTTGGTCTTTGATGATTCAGTGGAAGGGTGTTTAGGATGTGGTTAACTAGGACTGCAGGCAGCAAGTGTGATGAGACAGGAGGTCTCTTCCAGTTGCTGTGTTGGCAGATAAGACAGTTTTTGAAGTCTGCTTGTCAGACACTTGTGTGAGTATCCAATTTAGAAACATACAGTGTCATCTACCTACTTTTCAGGAGTTAATAAGTATTTAGCAACTACCTTTTGTATTACTATCACAAATTTAAAACAACAAAACCTGATTTGAGAGATAAAACCACAGGTTTTATATTTCACAAAATTCATATATTTTCCTTGAATAGTAGACCTAATTGAAATTAATTATGTGGCACTTTTTAAATAAATTTTTCAGTTTGGTTTAAAATCATGCAAAATAAATTTTAAAAAAAGCTTTTTAAAATATGAACTTCTGAAAGTTAAGGGGAACAGACAGAACTGGCCACCTTACTAGCTCAGCATTTGAATCCAGAGTAAGCTAAAGAAGCTTTTGATAGGGGGTTACTGTAGAGTCAGAGATTTTTTATTGTTATTATTTTATTGTAGCTGTTTTACTTCAGTTCAATGCTTAGATTTTTTTAAAAAGTGAAATGGTTTATTTTCTCTTTCAGTGTATGAATAAAAATGTGTTATGAGATGATTATAAAGTACCGAAGGGCTTGGTGATGAGAAGTGGTCAACATTATCTCTAGCTACTGAGTTCAACCAGTAAATCAGTTAATTTTTAAATGCAAAAATTTGGTTAGATAAGCATATTTATGTCTCTGTAGCATATAAAATTGCTTTATTTAGTAAAGGATAAAGACACAAATTGGGGGCTAGAGCATGGAACAGAGGGAAGTACAATAATATGTGGATTGGAGTGGTAGTTGGTCAACTTACGTAACCCAGCTAGAAAATTGGATGAAGTCAGTAAGGAGTAACTGAAATGCTTTGTTGACTGTTCTACAAGAAACTTGGCAGCAAAATAGAAATACTAAGCCAATTATTATTGCTATGCAGATAGATTTTTACATCTTTTCTGGAAATACGGCGAAGTGGCAGGCAAGGATTAAATAGAAATATTATGTTATTAAAAAGAAAAAACGTTAATGTGAAATTACTTTGTATGTTTACGATGAACTAAAAATAAGGTCAGCTGATTTGTACTCATGCATTTGGGCATGAGGGAAAAATGCAATTTAAATGGTAAAACCCAGGTATACCTGATTGGTGGATGGCAGATAATATTTCAGCATGCAGTCTCTGAAGAAATGAGATGATGTGGTATTTTCAGTGTTGTTCTGGTAGACAGTAAAACATTTCTGGTACATTTGGGGGCCAAAGTAATTTCTGGATAGAATGATCAAAAGTTGACTGGTGAACTGTGGAGAGGAACAGTAAGTCTATAAGGTCTGTACTGTACTTCAGTGTTGGTGGTTTATTTATAAATCTTATATAACTGTATTTCAAAAGGAAAATGGCTCGAGAAATTGAAAACAGAAGGCCATCTGTAGAGCAGCTTTTTGCACTAAAGGAAGAGAAGGCAAATTTTCATCCCTTTTGTCTTAAAAACTTCTATCTGGAACTGGTTTTTAAGCAAAAGGTGAAAGACAAGAAAGACTTCAAATATAACCATGTGAACTCCAAAAGGAAACTAAGAAGAAGTGTGAAGCATGGAAGAGGAGGAGGGATTATGAGCAAAAATACAGGTGAATTAGAGCTCTCTTCTGTCAGCTCCACATGTAGCAATGGGTACTTTAGTTACCTAGAAAATGCAGAAAGTTGAAGTCAAACTGACCCATGAGGAGAGCATGGTTATTGAAGATAACACTCCATGACAAAACAAAACCTGCCTAAAGCTTTGGGAAAGGGGACAAGAGGGGAAGTTGGGGAAAAGCACACTGGCGAACGGGAAGAAGCATATGGAAGTGAAAATCACTGTTGTTATCAGAAAGTGCCAGCTATGCAGTGGACAATAAACCTGCTCGACCTCCTGTTACCATCCTACTTTGAACAGAAAAGCTGGGTCAGGAGATTCAATATCCACATATCACCAAGCTCAGGCTCACAATCACAGGTGCAGGAGAAGATTCAGTCTTAATGACAGTGGAGATGTGTCATTCTGTGATATGACAGCAGCAGGAGCAGAGCTGATCCCCTGATGAAGGAAGGCTTCACAGGCAGCAGCAGGATTTCTCTCAGGGCCACTGTAGAAGGTTTTATGTCATCCCTGGAACACCACATGCATCTCTGAAAGCCCCTCTCCAAAACACATGAACCTGAGCCTGAAACAGCCTCAAAAAATACCTGCTAAAAGTAAGCAGGGTGCTCAACAGCCTGTTTTGTGAGAGAAGGCTAGAAGAGTTTGTATTGTTTAGCCTAATGAAATAAAGGTAAAATAAATATATAAAGGGCTAAGCATGAGGGTAAAGATAAAAAAAAGTCTTCATTTAAGATCCATTCTAATAAAATCAGGGTGCAAATTATGTGTGCTGTTATCCATGGATTGTAGTTGGGGAAGAAGTTTTCTAAAATGGAAATAGAATAAAAAGATTATAAGAAGTATATCATGACATGCTTCCAGTGATGGCACTGGATTAAATTTGATGAGACAGGAGAATCCTACCTGTCCTAGAATTTAACTAAAATCTTTATCTGCTTTTAAAAATGGGAAATAGTGGTTGTGTCCATTATATTTTGACTCCAATTTCCATCTGAAAGCAGCATGGTTTTAAAAACAACCGAACAAACAAAGACAACAACCAAACAAAAAAACCCCAAGCAAATGAAAAAGACAAACAAAAAAAAACCCCAAAAAAACCAACAAAACACCAAACCTGAGAGACATCATTCACCATTTTCTAAAAGAATAAAAAGCATATTTCGTCAGAGTTGTCCAGGAAGGTAAATGTATCACTTAAGAATAACAACAAAAATGTTTTCTGGATTGAGCCCATCATGAATACCTACTGAGAAAAAGCTTTTCTTTTAGAAGATAGTTCTTTGTTTTCCTTTTTGGAAGATCAGTTTAGATGCTTCTGTAACCTTGATGAAACCAGCTTGACTCTGAAGAAAGAATCCAGGCATATGGTTTTCAAGTTGTAAATCTAACCATTAAACGTAAACAGCACAGGTGATTGTTTTGTGTGCTTCCTTTTAAAACCTTTTTAATCTGCAATAATAAATAGTCTAGAAGCAAAACTGGATTTTACAATCATTGGGTTATTTTTCTTCTGCATGTTTTTAATAGCCAGTTCAATGTGACCTGATGTGATTTGCATCTGTTGTGGAAAGAACTTGTATTTCATTTTAATGACTTTATTGGTAAATTTGACAATTGATAGACTAAATCTTGTTTAAAAATATAGTATAAGAATGGGCCTAGTTTGAATCTTGATGTCAACATTCCTTCTTCAGTATTGCCATATTGAGTTGATTGTTGCCAATACTGTTCCTGGACTTTTTCCCCCAAATCAGATAGGCCTCTGGAGAGTCCAAAATAAAACGTTCCTCTCTAGAGGGAGAGTTTCACAAGGGCATGTATCAATAGGACAAGAGTAATGGCTTTAAATAGGACAGGTTTAGATTAGATATTGGAAAGAAATTCTTTTATGTTAAGGTGGTGAAGCACCAGAATAGGTTGTCCAAAGAATCATCTCTGATGTGTTAGATGATGCCTCATCTCTGAAAGTGTTAAAGGCCAGGTTGGATGAGACTTTGAGCAACCTGCTGTAATGGAAGATGGCCCTGCCTGTGACACAGGGGTTGGAACTAGATGGTCATTAAGGTCCCTTCCAACCCCAACCATTTTATGATTCTCTTGGTGATTTCTAAAGAACACAGCAAAAGCTAAAAATAATAGGGGAAAAAGCAGTATGTCCTAATTTTTTTACATCAATATATATGTGATTCATAGTTTCAGATCTTAGGCATTGTTTCCTATATATTCAATAAACTGACAATTTTAAACTGTACACTATTTTTTCTTTTTAATTATTGGTCCTGCATTTTCCTAACTGCTGATATGTGCATTGCAGGGCATAACACTATGTTTTTCAAGGAAAATAAGAATCTTCATACTTACAGAGCTGAAATTTGCTTTTCACGTAGCTATGTGTACCAATGCAGGTGAGCAACCACTACGGTGAGTGTGTGCTTGTCAGAGGAACTTCAAACAGTTGTGCCTCTGAACTACAGAAAGAGCAAACAAAATTTCAGATCAAATCTCCTGTTTGACCTCCAGACAAACCAGCCACCACACTTCATGCAAATGTAAAAAATTCAGACAATCCATCATACAGGACAGTCCACAGATACGTTAGTCTGATTAGTCGGAATAAATATCCTGAGAGGACTTTATTCAAAATTAAGTGGAGATGCATCTTTGGTGTAAACAGATGCAGATTTTTATCTGCTCTCTTGCGTCCTTCTATATCAAGCAACTTCCACATCAAATGTCCAGTTTGTGGTTATGGAGCAGGTTACAAACCTGTAGTTGTGACTGATATTTTAATGCTGTTTGTAATTGATGTTAAATTTTCTCCACTGTAGAAACACAGTGCAAAAAGAGGGGATTGGTTTTCCTTAACTAAGACAGGATTTGCTTAGAGTCGTAAGGAGGTTAAGGAAAGACAATCACAGAAATATTGATTTTTACCTTTTGTTTCTTTTTATTTTTACCCAATCAAATATAAGTTTCCTTGCCATGCTGGTTGCAGAACCAAGTCTGTCTGATGTATCTGGTTTCTGGTTGAATTGCCGGTTGCAGTGCTTCTGTCTAAATTCCCTCAAAGTCACTATGAGGCCTTGTCCTTCCTCCTGTCTCCTCTTCTTCACAGCCTCTGCTGCCTTTCCAACTTTGAGGCCACCCTGATGAGGTGTCCCCTGGGATGTCTTTATCCTGATGGACCTGAAGGCATCTGCAGCATGACCCAGGGTGCTCCCAACCCTGAGAATGATGCAAAGGTTTCTGGAACAATTCTCCTCAGAGCTGTCATGGAGGGATCACTGCTTGTGCACTTGGGTTTCACTTGTCATATGCTGATAAGTCATAGGCTTGAAATTATCAATAAAGGAAAGCCCTTAACAGCTGCCTGAGAAATACCTGCCTGAGAAGATTGTTTAGTATTCAAAGTACTTCCAAAGCATTGCCATGCCCTTGACAATTGGTTACTATATGTAATTATAGCATAATGTAATTATTCCACTAGTCGTCTTTATCACTCTGTAGTATGGGAAGTAATAAAATCTGCTGTGACTAATTTTTCATCTGGAAAAGCCATCTCTCTAAGTGTAATACTGAGCATGAAAAGCTACTGTTGTACTACAGTCAAACAGACAGTGTTTATACTTCCCACCCCCTGCTTCCCTAGAGTGTTACTAATAACTTACTTAAAAGCAGGTGCTTGATTTAATCTTGTCAGTGCTGCTTTGCATCTCTGTACAGAAGAAGGATGGCCCAAGAAAAATCAGTAACAGAGGAAGGGATGATGTTAGTTTAGGGACAAGGCACAGTTAAAGGAAAAGGGATAGTTCAGATTCTTACTAGCATTTCAGTTTATCAGAGATGCCTTGCAAAATACCTTTGTCCAACATTGAAAGGCCGATTTATTAACTCATTGATCCATGTCAATGTGTTTCTGAATACTTTGTTTCCTTCATCCCTTTTGCTGTATTGATTTCGTTGTGCATCCTGCACTTTAGGAGTCAAATGTATGATGGTTTTGTAATCATTTGTGGTGTCACTGTACCTGGGAGTCCCATATGTTTAGGTTTTGTTCCCTGCCTCTCCCCTCTTCCTCACTCATGCAGGTGAAGGCTCTGGCTTCCCTCAAATACAAGATGGCTTGTGAAGAGGTTTACAAAGACTGGTCAAGCACTCTGCCTTCCCTGTGTTGTTACCACTTGTTTGCCTCATTGAGTGCTTCTTAAGATTCAATTCACACATTGTTATTCTTTCTCAGTCACTGGACAAACTGAGTAAAAGAGGTGCTAAGGGCTTAGGCAGAGTGTATGTGTCTATTTGTGTTCTTCCCTTTCCCCCTCCTTGTACTGGGATGTACAGCTTCAATACCAGACTAAACAGCACCTGGCTCAGTCTACTCCATCCAGTTGTCTCTTCTTAATACAAACCAGAGGTTGGAAGCATCTTCCAAGTGTTAAAAATCATGGTCATGTTTCTGAGCTGATGGTGAGGATGGATGACTCTCCTGGGGTCGGGGACAGAGCAAGCTGGCAATGGGAACCCAAGTTATTCCTGTTGCTTGTCAGGCCAACATGGGAAACTCAGAAAGGCAGCTGGAAGGACACCTTTCAGCTGGAAGCCAGGACAGAGTATGGATTTCATTACAATAATGGTTTGTTTTGCTTTGGAATGTAGTTGTCAACAAAGGGGCTGGCCTTTGCCACAGCCTGGCTGGGGGGCTGGATGGATCCTGTCTGCAGCAGCCCTTGACCAAAAGGTTTAGGCAGAGAAACTAAATTAGGAAGAACAGAAATGGGCTGCTAGTGCATAGGGAAAGGCTATAATTGGGAAGAATTACATAGGTTGCTACTTTCCTAACAATTTGTGGTTTCTACTGTCTTTTTTCCTCTTTTGAGTTAGAAATCTAGGAAAGTGGTTAATGAGTTAAAACATGGGGAATCAAATAATTGAATATTTGGAACAGGAAAGGAAAAAGCAAGAGCTGGGTGGTGCAGCAGGGATATCCACTCAGATAATTTACTTCTGTCTGAGTCACTGGAGATTTCCAAGGTGATAGGGGGCTCAGTATGAAATAGCTATTAGGTTTAGGGCTTTTAAAGAAAAGGAATTAGTGTAAGAGAAGCAGACAACATATCAGCCTTCTCAGAGATGGGTTGTACAGTGATTGGGAGCACTTGCAGGACTCTTACTGAGAGGAATGTGGTATGTAAAAATAAGTATCTGAGGCAATAGTTCACTATTTATTCAAAGCAGGTGAGATGCCATGAAAAATGAAGTGGAAGATAAATATGGAATGATGCAAATCTTGGTAGCAAATCCAGGTGTAGTGTTCAGGACTTGTACTGCCTTTACTACTTAACTTTCTTGGTTATGTCCCCTGCTTTGCCAGCCCTAGGAAACTCTGCGCAGCAATGCCCTCCAGTGCATGTAACTATTGTCTGCTTGACTCCCAAATTCTTTATTTATATACACTGCTTCTAATCTTCCATGTCTTCAGAAAGAAGCAGCTGAATTCCTTGAAATGATCTTTGGCCCTCAAGTCTAAGCCAGTCTTTCAAGGAACATGGATGCCTCCTGTCTCTCAGACTAGAATCTGCACCTTACATCAGTGTTGGCATAAAACCAGTAACAGAATGGGACCAGAATTACTCCACCCTCCTTTCAATGATCTGTACATAAAGAAAAGCTACTTTGTTAGCTAAGAAACTTGTAGAAAATGGAATATATTCCTGAAGAAAAGGAAGATCTTGCGCTTAGTTATTCCAGCTCAGCAGGAGAAGGTCTCAGTTCATTGTTGCATCATGCAAAGCATAGGTGTTGGTTGAGTTCTGGTTGCAGACCTCGGTGATGAAGGCAGGCATTCAGAGTACAGCACAAGAATTTGATTTTCAAGATGAGTTACAAAAGATGTGGCTTGAAGTTGAACTTTACATGATACAAGTGAAATAAAATCCTCATCCCTGTTTCTTGTGTCAATTTAATTTTTTTATAGAGATGCTTTTTTGAGAATACAAAACAAGAAGTTTGGGGGCTGAGAGCCCTATACAACTACATCAAACATTCTAATGTTGACTAATAACAGCAATCTGTCATATAAACATATCAAAATTGGCTGTGCTTCATTGGTAATGTTAATCAGACTGCATGGCAGTACCTTCTGTCACCAAAATGATTTACAGTAAGTGTGCAGATGTTATTTACAGTGACCTACTATTTCTTCTTACACATTATAATCTTGGCTCCTTTAAAAATGAGCTCTGTTCACTCTCAGCCAAATTATTAGGAACAAATAAGTCATTAATTAAAATGTCTGGTACTATAGCACTGCCTGAAGTTTAATATTAGCTAAATTTTGGCTGAGCTTGCTGAGAATAAAGGAAAATGCTCTACCATCAGAAGAGAGATGTTGTGGTCTTTTGCAAAACATACTGAACACAGTTTTTTCTTAACACTACAGTCTTACTTAAATCTGTGGTTGATCTCTTCTACTTCCATTCTAACAATCTAGCCAAATCTTTACTTGCTTAATCATAATTTGAATGAAGTGATCACAGTGGTTTTAGTTTTTTTCCAGTGAATCCCTTAAAAACAATGTATTTTATGTTCCACTAGACTGCATTCAGATACCAATTTTGGTTTTAGACTGCCACACTCAAAAAAATACATCTGATTGAAAGCTGCTAATTTGAATTTCATTCATATTACATGCCCAAGAGTTGAAAAGAGTTAAAGTATCTAGAGAATAGAAATACTGACCACATACAATGTCTAGAAATGTAATAGTAGTTTGTGAAGTTTACATCAAGAAGGTATTAAATAACTAGTAATTAGTAATATATTTTAATCAAAAAAGTTCAGCTTTTGCTTTAAATCTGCTGCAAAATAATTTCCACTGTGTATCTCCAATGTGATTCATTCAAATGAAGAAATAAGTGTGTTGCATACTTCCTCTGTTGTGGTATTTTTATTTTTACTTGATGCAGCATGTAATTCTAGAGTGCTTAGTTTTTGAATTTCCAAAGAAGGAAAAGCTTCTATGATAGCTAAAATGGGGAGGCAGAACAGATGACGATTGCTACCTTTTTAGGCTAACTTCTTTTTGTAAAATTCAAGGTAAAGAAACTAAATATTTAAAGAATTTTAGTAGGGAAAGCACAGATGTATAAGCATGGCTCTGTCTTCAAAAATTGTGAAGAAGAGGTAGATATTTGCCTTAAGTAGTTGTTTATCAGATTAGGAAATGGCTGCTTTACACGTATGTGCTATAGGTTGCTCCTGAGTGCTTATTCACTTATTTTCACAGTGCATGCCAGAAGTATTGATTTATTGCACACTTGCAGGACTGAGATAGACCAAAACTTGCAAGACTGAGATGGAGAGAGACCAGACCTTGCAGAACTCAGGTGAAGAGAGGCCAAGATCAAGCCTAACACCCACAGAAGCTAGGAACCATTTAATGCCCAGATGTCTGCCTACTTGCCCAGGTCACACCAGATTCTCATGACAGTATGAGTGGCTGAACCCTTACTTGATGAATGTTGTGTCAGTGCCTTGATCTCGAGACAGTTTCCTTGGGAATGTTTTGGATGTGGATCATAAAGCTGCAGGCTGCAATGTGTAGTAAAATAGGGCATTTTCTACATAAGCTGTGTGTCAATGTCTACTGATTAGATCTAGAATGAAAGGTGTTGGGTGAGTTTTTTAATGTATAAGGAAAAACTGTTAAGTGTCTGAATGTACTGTAATCTGTTGACATTTTAGAATATTGCTTGAAAAGCAAAGCGTCTTAACAAATAATTTTCTTGGTCCAATTCAGGCACAGGATTGCCATTCCATTATGTAAGGAAAGGCACAATGAGTTCCTGCAAAAAGGAAAGCATCTCTAATTCCTTTTGTCAGTAGAGAAAGGCTGCTTTCTATATAGAAGGTATTGCTTGTGTATTTGCTTTACCTTTGTATTTGGTGTGGATGCTAGGGATTTTAAAACATGAGTTTGAAGGAAGATTAGGAAAGAGATAGAGTGTAACTGGGCATCACATGGACTGGGGAAATATACTTATGTAATGCCTGTGTGCAAAGAGGGATATGGCTGAATGAATATTTTAGTAAATATCAGGGAAAATACCTAGAGAGATCAGTTGTGATGTGGTACTATTTTTTTTTTTTTTTCCTGTAAAGTAAAACTTGTGAGGCTTTGAAAAATCTTTAAATTAAGCTAAACACAACACTTGAGAAAGAATGGAGAAGAACTTTCTCTTTAGAAGTGTGGACAGGATAACTTAACGGGTAGTTTAATGTCCACATTTTTTCATCTGATTAGTGTATATATATTTCCTTCTTACAGCAAATCCAGCCCTGGAGAAGGTCAGGAAGAGTTTTCCTTGCAACTGTCCTCACACCTTCATGTGTGACAATGTCTGACAAATCTTTAATGGAATGGGATAAGGGGCAGTCTCTAATGTTCATCATTGTTTAAAGCTGCTGTGCATGGAGAGCTTTTTGAGTGGTGGAATAAGGTGTGGCATTGATTTGCTCATAGGGCTGTTCTGTGCCTGCTCAGTGCAGACATAACCTGCCTTGCAGTGAACCAGGTTAATCTTCCTAGCTCTGAACCAGCTAGTTGGCCTCCCAGGAGCAGTGGCAGTGTTTAAACTGTGAGACCCATCAGAGAAGACAGAGGCTTTCAGGTGCAGCCTAGGCTGAGCTCTGTTGCCCACTAAAGCCTGCTTTCCAGTCCCAGCACTGGCTGTGGTAGAGACATAACCATTGTCTACAAACCCCAGCTAGTAAAGTGCCAAATACTCTGAAAACTTCAGAATTTGGGGGACTGTGTATCTTCATGTCTTGCTATCTCCATCTAGATCTGCTCCAAACTTATTGCTCAGGCAAAATTTAGTGAAAATAATATGTTTGGAAGACTGGATTGAACTAAAACAAAAATTTAAAATTGCCCCTTCAAAATGTGCACATATAGCCTTGCTGAGCTTCTGATGCATCTTCTCACAGCTTTTTGAAGCTGTAAGCTTTTTTTAGATCTCTGATCAAAATGCAGAAGCAGGTCTTGATATTTTTTTTTCTTTTCTTTCTAACAGCAGTAGTTTAAAATAGAGTATGGGTAGAACAAAGGAAAGCAGGGTAGGAGTAGCTCCCAGATCCCTAGAGATCTGATTAGGTGTTAGAGTAGTGCATTATGGAAATTTTATATTGTGCCTAACCATCTTGAGTATTGGAATCAGTGAGTGTTGGTCAGGTTCACTCAGCAATCATGTCAGCCTGTGTAGCTGATGAGAAGGTCAAAGCACAGCTGGGTGTTCTGGAGCCTTACACTTTGTCTAGGCAGTAGTCAAGGAAATGTCTTGCATCCTTGCGTATTCCAGGTCATCTGTTAGGCCAGTCTGCCCCTGTGTGTACACCCAGCTCCTTTTGAAACCTGCATTTCTGTTCTAGCACAATATGACACTCTGCTTTTTTGCTACATTCAGTTCCTGCAAACCAATTCCAGCTCTTTGCACAAATGGCTGTGGCTTGCAATTTGTATTATGAATATGCCCTGACAGTTCAATTGCCCTTTGTCAACAGAAGACGCAGGAGGCCAAATCCTGTTCTCCGTCATGTAGGAGAAGATCATGGGATCTGATTTTTTCATATAGATTTCAGTTCCGTGTAATTCACTTTAGGAATACCCTACAGCATTAATAAACATCAGTGGGACCCCTGTTTTCTGGAGATGAACATTCTGTTGTTCTGTGAATTATGCCTTTAATATATAGCCCATCCAGTGGACTATGATCAGTGCTCATGGGATGGTTAGTGGAGTGGGTTCTGACCAGACAGCTCTTAGAACAAGAAGTTGACTATATAGTGCCTTTGTAATGCTTATATCTATTATATTGTGTTAGCTTGCTTTTGCCAGGGATCATAGCTATCTGTAGGAAGAGCCAGAAGTGACATTTCAGAAATCAATTTTGCTATGTAAAGCAAAGGTATATCCTACTAGGAGAGACCTAGGGTATACCAATGCAAGTTCTTGTGTTGTAAAGCTCTGTATTACTTGCAGAGTAACTGCAGTTAGTTGGATATCTGTTATTTATTTTATTTGATGTTGTATTTGTGACATGTTAAAACCTTGAAGCATATCAAGTGTAATGGAAGTATTTTCAGTACAGTAAGCTTGGGTTTTCTGATTTCTAATTGAATAGTCCCCTGAGCAGTCATTTATATTTCATGTGGAAAATAGAGATGGGGGGAAGCATATACAGCCCAGTTTCAAGGTGTTCTCTGTTTTTAAACCTGCAACCTCTGCTTATTGAAAAGCAGGCCTTGAAGATAAAACTGGTGTCCAACTTCACATGTAATCAAGTGCTCTCAGGTCTAAGGATTGAATGTTTGTTCAGCAATTTCACTTTTCAATTGAGATTTGAAATCCTCCACAAATAGAAAATGCGGCAACTGCGTAAATATGATGTGTGACCTATTACTATTCAAGAATCGACCTCAGTTATGTGGAAATACAGCAAATAGCCTGCATTTCACTTGGAAATGTGTTCATATTCAGTGGAACACTTGCTAGTGATGAAGTCAGAATTGCTCTGCTGGGCAATGCTTTAATTTCCCAAGCTCTTCCTTGTGTCTGTCAAAATGTCAGCATGTCAATTATTTCTGTTCATTGCTCCCAGATAATTTGGTGATCTTTGATGGAAATGGATTGTGAAGCTGAGTGGTGGTTGTTGCTGCTGCTGTTGTTATAATTATTATTGTTATTTATGTTCATTGCTGTTAGCTTTGCAACATCATTTGTTAAAATACTGAACAATTTAATTTTATTTTGAGTTTGTGAAACCTGTTTTCACTGGTCTACATTAGGACTGGGCAAATACCTATGCGGCCTTTCTAATTCTTGGAGCCATAAAGTTCTCTTCAATACTGAAGATACAGCCAAATGAATAGCAGTGTGCCTTTGAGTTTGGCACTCTTTACAACATTGTTACTTCTGATGTGAAGCTGTTGAGGTATGCCTAGGAACTTTCCTCCAATTAGTTCCCAAAAGCAACATCTCTTTTATGTGTTAATTTTCCACCTGTAGTTAACATGGAGTATGTATGGATAACAACAAATAGTTGCTTCATTCTGCCTTACTGTTTCTGGTATCCTGTAAATATGTAAGCAGGATGTAGACCTGTTGTAGTAGTGTGGGGAGATATCCAGTTTTCAGCAGTGTAAAGCTCCTGCCTCTCTCAGGCACCAGCACATACTGGAAGTGTTATATAATCTGCCTGTCCTAGATGATCTGCCTAGAGAAAGCAAGAGAGATTTCCATAAGTTTAAATTAGCTATTCCCTTCATTGAGAAGGAGAAATATGACTGAAAAGAAAAACTGGAGGAAGAGAGGACAGGCATTTAAAATGTCTCAGGTCACAGAAGCTGCCCTGCATTGTGTTGAGGATTTGTATAGTCTGGCATTCTCCTTTTGATGCATATTAAATGATCCTAAAATGATGGGGTATTATAGACAATTAATAAACTCTCCCCACAGAAAGTTTCTTCTACTCCTTGTGACATACAGCTCTTACACTGAGGCTGAGAGGTTTTAGAAACTGTCAGACAGAACAATAAGAAGGAAAAAAAAGAGTATTATATAGTCACATACCTAGCCAAGTTAGAACTTAAGACACAAATTAAAGGCAGGCAGCAGTTCATAAGAAAACTTACAAGCAGTGGGGAGTAATCAGTGCCTTACCTGAAGGATCAGTCTTGAGACTAATTTTGCTATTTTCATTAATATCCCAGTACCAAAAAGAACCTACTGAATTGTATTGGTAACACAATTTTTGGAGTTTTATCCACAATAGGAGGATATTTGTCCTTTCAATTTGCTGTCTTCAGGTAATCAAAATCTTCAAATCCCTTTGTACTCATCTTGTACTCGTAGACAGGTTTGTGTAAGCTTATCCTTTTTTTTGCCCTTAGCACACGTTTGGGGCCTGGTCTCAACAAAATCTGTCCAGTAATCAATATTTAAAATACAGCTCTACTCTCACAATCCAAATTCCTTTCAGAGCAATTACATATCTCTGAAACTAAGGACATACTGGGAAATACTGCCTAAGGAACAAGAATTCTGTTGCATAAATTCTGTCCAAATGCAAGTGAGATGGACTAGGTATACTAGTCATATATATTTAAATTAGATTAATGATTAGAAATGCCTTGCTGGGAATTTTATGCCATCCAAGTTAACATCTCTGGCTATTTTCTATGCATTTTTCACAGTCACAGTGCTCTTGGGTTCCTTGGCTGCTGGGAAAGGAACATGTTAAGATAGTGTTTAGGATGTCTAAAATTTGTCAGCCCAGATCTTTGAAAACACCTCAGTACAACTCTTGCTGTTTTCTCCTTGTTTTTCTTACCTTGAAATGTTCTTGAGAATTGGCAATTAGTCTGGAAACTGAAGTCGATTCAAATACAGTGTCTGCTTATTAACTTTAGTTCTTTGGAGTGTCTGTCATCCTATGTGATAAAAAGCAAGAGTTGTTAACCTGAAGCCTTTTTAATTTAAAAAACAAAACAACAACAACAAAAAAAAAAACACCAAAAAAAAATATACAACCAAAAAAACCCACCACAACAACAACAACAAAATCATAAAAGCCGAAACAAAAACCTGTTTGGTTACTGCAATTAAATTGGTGTGGGATATTTGAAATGTAGATGGCCTCTCTTGTTCCCTCCCAGCTCAAATGGAATCTCATCTCTCTCCCATCTCATGCAGGAATACTGCATACCCTATTTCTTCAGCTTTATGGGGCACAAATAGGATTTGTGGTTAAGGCAGCTTTTCTCTTTCTTGCTTTATTTTAGAAGAGCGCTTGACTCTTACTTGCATTGGTGCGAGTGCCAAAGATGGTTTTAGTATGAGTTTAAGTGTAATTACTGCATTTTTGAAAATTATACAGTTCTTCATCTTGGTTCGAAGTGCATACAAGTCAATAAAAAAGACTGGCATCAACACAACTGGGTAGTGGCTCTTGCTGTCAGACACTGGTGCAATTCCAGCACTCTGATTTCCCTTCCCCGAGCTACCTCAGACCTTTGTACATAAATGTACACAGAGTGGCAAATCTTGTTTCCAAGTTATTGTCCAAGAAAAGTAAGGTACTGTAATCAAGCCAATCACTAGGTTAGGATCCAAAGGGCCTAACCATCTTGGGAGGCAAAAGCTTTTCACAGTGCTGATTACAGAGAGAGCCTGACCATCAATTAAAACTCTCTCTGAACCTTTGTTTTTCAGACAAGGAAGGCCACATAAGGGAAATTTCAGAGAAGATCCAAAAATAGCAGGTGGCTGTCACTGCTGTACTGTGCTGTTTTAATCATCAGATTGGAAAAATAACATGTTTGGGTTGCACAGGGATGTACAAAAGTAGGTCTGCTGTTTAACCACCAGAAATGGGTATGGAGAGATATGAGTTTAATATGAGACTGCAACTCCTGACAGGCCTTTCTCACGCAACACTCTTACTTTTCTGCTTGGTTATTTAAAAGCTTTAAAAGGTATTAATGGTCTTCTGATAAAGGTGTTGCAGTGATGTGGATATTACTGCACTTCCTGACCTGTGAGTACTTGTTTGCTTTCATTTACCAAACTTAATACATCAGAAGAAGAATTTCCTCCAATACAGATAAATACTGGGAATTTTTTCAGCAAATTGAACTTTAATCGTGCTGTTTATTTTTTGTTTGCCTAGGGGGTTTGTTGGTTTACTTTTTTTTTTTTTTTTTTTTAATTTGGGGCAGAGGCTCAGATAACTTACATTTGATTTTTTAGATGTAGAAACATTTGGGTTTCTGCTTTTTGGTATCTAACAGGTGGCAAGGTGTGCTGGCTCTCTTTGGTGTTGGTCAGATACCAACTAAACAGACTCATATTTTGTTCATTTTAAGTAATTGCTATTTCATGAACAATAGACTTTTCTTTTGAAAGGGGGCAACCTAATTAATGCAGACAAACTCTTTCATTGCTATTATCTCAACATAAAATGCATGGTATCAAAAAAAAATCCTCCACCAGAAGCCACATGCTGCTTCATTAAAAACAAAAACAGGAAACATTTTATTTACTGTGGAAAATATCATATCAAAATAGAAATAGGGGAAGGGAGGAAAGGTTGCAGCTGTTGCAGTCTGTTTCAACTACAGAGTGCTTTTTTTCCCTGTTTGTTTTAAATGCTTGTCAAATTTGATAAGTTCATGTAGCTTCTGGGTTGTGGAACTGTGCATATGTTTACATATATTTACTGGGGTTTTTTTCCTGCCTCCAGATAATACTTCTTTAATAAATCAAGTGATGTTATACAAGATTAGAAGTGATGGTCAAACCTGAACATTCTTGGTTTGCTTTTCAGTAATGGGGCTTTCACCTGAGGATAAATTTCAGTTACTTGGCTTTCAGAGCATATGCTTCAACATGATTAATAAATTATTTTAGTCAATCTGAATGGCTGCGTCACTTAATGTGCAACTGGATGAGTGAAAACATCAACCCTAGAACTGAGGGCCAAGCAATCCATACAGTATTAGCTTTGTACTGATGCCAGGCAGTCACCCAAATTTGAGTCCAAAAACTAAAGGACAGTTATTTTCACTTAATTATTTTGGCTATTTAAATATAAAAAATAACTTTCACCAATTGCACATAGTTGGTTTGTTCTGCACTTCAAAAGTGAAAAGACAATTCATGCAATTAAACTGAGTTAAAGAGAAGCTGTTCAACAGTTTTATTCAACAGTATTTGAAGTTCCCAAAACAAGTCAGTGAACTTGACTGTTTTGCCTTCCTTACTTGCATCCTACTTCCCAAATGCAAAAGGCTTCAGTTCACTAATTTCTTACTGGTTGTAATTCATAGACATAAACCAGCTATGTTAGTTTGGTGCCATCATACTAAATCAATCTCCAGGAACTTGCCACCTATCAGAAGTCTATGCAGCTTTTATGGCTATAAGCAGCTCAAGTTAGAAGTCCTTGTTCTGTCTGTCTCTCTACAATCCAGTATCTTAAATGTTTTCAGAAGCCTCCTGTGATATTCTTGCCTGCCTCATCTTCATCCCATGCTAGACTTGGTTTCGATTCTGGTAGAGGGGTTTTGGATCAGCCATGGAATACTAGGCCAAAAATAAAAATGACCACTGTCTGGGTTTCTGCCATCTCTGCAAACAAACTTTCCCCAACTTTTTTTTTTTTTTTCTTTCTGATACTGATTGAATGCTCTGGCCTCACAAAACCACCCTCATAGGAGACAAGGTGGTAGAACATAATGTCTGTCATCTGTTAAACCTGTTGGGTTATGCATCCACATGTTTTATCTTCTTTGCTAGGCCTGGTCCAAGACCTGCAGTCCATTTCTGTTCATCTTTCTTTATACAGAGCAGTACTTCGCTTCAATCCATGTATGCTTTTTCCTAGAGGTGTTTTTCAGTATCCATTGCTTTGAGTCCAATTCAGAATGTAAATGCTTGTCTGCTTCACATTTGTGTATGAAAATGTTGTGGAGGTCAAAACTTTCGGGTGGCTGCAGCTAGTGTATGAGGAATGTGAAGATTGGAATTACTCTCTGAGTGGGCAAAAGAGGAAGAGGATATCAGAGGGGCAAAATGAAATTCCCCGTGGCCAGACATTTACATTAAAAGGAAGAGAGAACTGGAAACCCTCTTCCTCCTTGCTTTTAAGTGACCTCTTCAGGATCTCTGAGGTCGAAGTACTGCATGCCAATTCAGTATAGGTGAGGGAAATATATTTTAGGGAAGTCTAGAACACATGGCATGAGAAAAGGCTGATGTTAACTGTGTTGTTCAAACCTCCAGAAGAAAAGGTGAGCAGCAGATCATATTGTTGTCTTAAACTTCCTATTGGGAGGGCAGAGAGAAAACTCAGGAAGAAAGAGATTCTTCCTTAAGTGGAGATAGGAAAAGAAGCAAGAACCACAATTTGCAATACAAGAGATCCCAGTTTGACACTGGGAAAGAAAATTTCACAGATGTGGTCAAGCACTGGAAGAGGTTGCCCAGGGATGTGGCATCTCCATCCTGGGAGATGTGACTCCCTTTCCAGCTAAACCTGGACTGGAAAGAGCCTTGACAAACCTGAGCAGATCTAACATACTCTTAGCAAGAGATTGGACCAGATGACTTTGAAAAGTCTCTCCCAAATGAAATAATTCTGTGAATCTATAACTCTTATTCAGTTGATTAGTGAAATATTAGGATAAAGTGGGTACATTGCTGTTTGTGCAGGTGAAGTCTAGGGGAAGGACAGTGCTTAGAGATAACATTTATATAGGTTTCTTAAAATTTATTTGTCTGTGCTGTGATTTTGAGAGTCTCTACAGGCTGTCTTCTTTCTCCTTTTTGCTTGAGGATGTGTGCCATTAACACTATACATAAGCACATCTGCTTGAGATTGATAGCTCAAAATTGAGCCTCTCTCCTCAGGAATTGTTAAAGGACTGAACTGAATGTCACCGGTGAACCCACTGAGCACAGCCAGACACAGGCTTCAAAAGATAGTCTCAAATGGTTTGCCATAGGGAGACCTGGGAGGTAGAGCACACATTAGGATATTTTATGTATTCTGTTCTAATTATGTTCTCATGCTCAGAAAGATTACAGAAAGAAAAAAATATTACATTCTTCCAATAAAAGATTAAGAACATGGGGAAATGGGCAACTACACACTGCTTTCTGCAAACACACAATGCGCTGTGATGTGTAACATTTCTAAAAATGGAAGGAATGCTGAGATGTTCAGATTGACATTTCAGTGCCTGTCTGAATTCAGTGTATGTCTGAAATATAGGGTTCAATAATCCTATTATGTGTGTCTGACACACTCCTCCTTCTTTAGCAATGTGCCTCCCATAGCTGCTATAAGACAGAACAGTGAAAGCCTCATGCTCTGTGCCTCATCCTATCATTCAGCATAGATATATCGTCATCAGATGGAATCTATTGTTTTCTTTCCTGCTGTGTGGTATTGATTTTTCTAACCTTTCCTAATGTTAAATTTGTTTGGCTTTTTAACTTTCTTACCAAAGGTTAATGTTATTAAGTTGAGCAGGTATCTATAAAACTACGAGTGTTATTTCCTATCTGCCACTGTTATACTGTCCTTTCATTAAACTCTGGCTGCATTGGATAGCTCTGTCTTTAAGACTTTTGTCATTCCAGAATAATGTGGTGAAGGTTCAAAAGAACTGCATTACAATTGTCATCCAATTCTGTGGCATAAAATATTTGACTTGATATGTCAGAAGCAACAGATTTATCTGAGGCTCTTATACCATAAGTGAACATGAACTGCACAGACATTAATTTCAGCAAGGCTGTAAAGAGGATGCAGGAGGATTCCAGTTCTGCTGCTTGTCCCTTCCCCCAGTTCAGTCTGACCCTGCCAGTCTCTTTGACATTGTGGCAAAAGGAGCAGTACTAAAATCTCTGCCAATTCTACAACCGGTTATCTGTTTGATGTGGAAAGAGAATGAGAAATCACAGTTTAATTTGAAGAAAGTGGTGGCTTTAATGGTAGCACTCTATAAATATTTTTTTAATATGATGATCTACAGCAGTACTTGTGTAAAGCATTAAAGGTACGGGCAGTGAGTAAACAGTTCCAGGCACTTGTAAGCCCCACTACCCTCTTACTGTACTCACAGGTACAGAAACCTGCCTTTAATGAACTGTGCATTTGACATCCCATTCACATATTTACATTGCATTCCAGTGATATGTGTTTGAGGCCTTTTATTATGAATGTGCACAGAAGACAGCAGCAGGGCTGAACATACATTGTCTATGAGTGCATCACAGCTTTCTCCTGGAGCTGTGGTAAATGACCTTCAGTGCTGTCCAATCACCATGCTAATGTCGTCTTGCCTTGGTAGTACCTTGCAGTTCCTCTAGAATAATTTTTTGTTAAAGAACGTCCTGAGAAGCTAGGCAAGAACTAAACTCAAGAGAAATTTTTCTAATATCATAAAATAATAATTTAAGATGTTGCAGATTGTCATTTTTAAAAACAAACAAACAAACAGGAAAAAACCAAACAAAAAAAACCCCACCCTGACACCTTGATCTTCCTTGTGTGGAAAGCAGAATTGCAGCCTACCTTCTGCTGACAAACCTGCCTGTTCAAGCAGATCAGGCTTGTTAATGGCTATAGGAAGGAGTACTTCGAAGTGCTGAGGGAGAGTGGGGGTTAAATTTTTAATTTATAAATTGATACCTATAAACCACTTACTTCTGCCAATGCTGTGAAGCCAAGGAATGGCCCTGGCAAAAGATAAAAGGCTTGACTTCTGTACTGCTAATTTAAGAGCTGGCAACTGAGGTTGTGTCTTCTCCCATACTCAGCAGTAGCTGTCCCTGCCACTGATTTAGTCTTCATCTGTCACATTCTCAAGCTGCTCAGAGGCTGTCTGAGAAAGACTGAGGAGGTCCTGTCTGTTCACAGTTTCTCACAGCTTGGTCTCTCTTCCCACTGTCAGTGCTGACATCAAGACTGTCTGTGAGCACCCCATCCTTAGTGAATGAGACACCTTTGCATTTAGAGGGGCTTTGATAAACAAGTTCCCGTCAGTAGTTTTCAGATCTGACTGTGAGCTTTTCTGAGTGGGACTGAACAAGCCTGTACTTTTCCTGGGCTCACTGGGTGTCTCTGGCTGGTGTTGCCAAATTGACATGTTCATTACAGTCTCCAGATGGCCTGTGTCACTTCTCCTCCTGCCAGTTTTATGTTTCGGCCTTTCCTAGAGAAGAGTGGAGAAATGGCAGCTCTTCAGAGTTTTGTGCTTAGCACTGAGTGCAGAATCCAGCTACCTTTCCCCTCACCTCTTTGTGAGGGAAGCAGCATCACTTCTGCAACAGAGATCTCAGATTACATGTGCTGTTGCATCTACAAGATGCTTCATCTTGGCAAGCCTATTATTACTACTTGAAAAAATACTTAGAGCAATATCAGGTCTCAGAAAGGCTGCTACTTTTGACCAGTTTTCTTTCAGAAGTCTTTGAGGCGAGAAGTATAATAGAAAAACATGTTATTATCTTCTCTCTTGTCTCTTCTACTTCATCCAAATCCCTTACTGCCTGATGACTTTATTTGGTTTTATATGCATTCTGGCTGTGTGGGGAAGCATTTCAGTGGTAGTGTTATGTCTCCCTATTGGAGGCTCGTTATTTGTTGCATGCAATTCACTACACTCCATGCCTTCACTAATCTGGGAAATTTTGTCTACTGTACTTTTATTTTTACCACCAAGGTAAAGGCAACTTTAACATTTTTACGTTGGCTTTGTTGTCTGGGTTTTTTTCTGATATAGCAGAGTAAAGTACTTTATACACAGAGGCACACATACAAAAAATCTGTATTCAGAATGCTTTTCTCTTATCAGTTGTTATTGTGTATAGCAGAAACATAAAATCTGTCAAGTAAGACAAAGCTAGGAGGCTTTTAAGGGGACCTTGAAGTGGTAGGAGAGAGAACTTCTAAATATAACGTGTATGATTCTTATTTTAATTCACAATGCTGTATTGCGTATTTTTTATTCTTTAAACCTCTTTGAATAGTGACTTTATGCGGTAGATACACTTCACTTTTCCTTACTCAGCTTTTTATCAGGGGCTTAGGAATTCCTTTAGCTCTCAGTTAAGAAATCTGAATTCCTGCTCTTCTCTAACATGTTCTCAGCCATAATACCCCAATGAAAGGAAATTGTTATTGAATCACTACCAATTAACTGCAGTACAACTGCACTGTTTCTGGGATGCTTGAACACTTTTGGGTGCTAACATTTATACAGGATTGAATGTATGGAGCAGAGACAGAGTAAGTGCAGCACCAGAGAGGACAGTTGTTTTCCTGAAAGTTACTGATCACCCAGGGCTCACTACACCAGAACTTGTCCATCCAGCAAAGCATTGTAAAGCATGCTTATCCAAACTCACAAATGTACTCAGTGGGCTTTGAATATACTCCTGGACCTATCAAACTGCTGGTTCATAGTAACTAGTTCAGCTGGGACCTACAGTCTTTGGGCTCTGTAAGGGTCTTTTACTTAATCCTGCATCTCCATGTAGAGGCTCTGAGTGGTTGTCTGCAGTTAATTTCACCAAAGATATCATTAGTTCTCAAAATTGAAAAATTAGTGACTTTTTTCTTTTTTCTCTCTCTCCGTTTTTTTGCTTCTTCACTAGGGATGTGAGTTAATTGAGACCATGGATCAGGACCTCACAGATTTCACCAAGTGCCTTCAAATACTCCAGAAAAAGATAGAGAAGAAGGGTCTCCAGGTAAAGAAAACACATCTTTTTTCTCTCTTTCTTAGTAATTACTCTTTTTCTCATTGTATTTAGGTTTATCTTTTAAGTTTGCACTGAAATGAAAATATTTTCAGTAGCCTTGACATTCTGCCGTTTTGCCATAATTTAGTGCATACCTTGTAAGCATTGATACTTCTGCTAAAAGGAATTACAAAGTGTGTCAATGAACAAGTGTTGGCTTTCTTAAAAGGCAGCTAGTATTGATTTCTGTTAATGAACTACCCAAAGTGCAGAAGAGCTGTTGTGGCTGGTGTTCAAAGCAAGAGTCCCACTTCAGCATGCAAATATATTTTCAAGTCTTAGCACACTAAGCTTGATGTTCATCCCCTTTCTGTCCCCTTCCAAAGATGAAATGGAGAGGGGAGATCTTACCTACCAACATTTCAAATGGTAAGCAATACCTCCTTCTACAAAATGTTCCCGTGGAATCAAAGGGAGACTTTGCAGAGCAACCAGTGCACTAAACTTAAAAGAAGCCATATGGATTTGTCCAGCTCATTTCATTGGAAAGGCAAGGGAGGCAACATTCCCCCTCCCCTTCCACGGCTCAGTTTCGGAGCCCACTTGTTTTGTCTCTGAGATGCACATTTAAAATTCCTTGGGAATTTCAAATGTGATGGGTCGGCAGCAGATAGAGCTCTTGGGATTGCAGCCCTCTCCTCCCCATGGAACAGTCATTCATAAGAGCTGACCTCCCTCTTCTGCTCCTCATGTAGAAGTGAAGAGAGGGAGCAGTTACTGCATCCTCTACCCACAGTGAGGACAAGAGGTGTGTAAGAAAATTAAAACAACAGCAAAATATGGAAAGAGACATATAAACCTCCTCTGTTCCCATTTTCATTGTAGCAGGATAAGAAAGTTGCCTGCTGTCCTGAGATCACCGTACTCCAACAAAGTAGCAAGGGGTAGAAATGCCAATACCCTTCTCTCCATCTTCCCTTCTCATTCCAGGCTGATAAAAAATTAACCAGTTTTTGCTTAAGCTGTTTTAAAACTTCTTGTTCTTCTAAAGACAATAATTGTCCATGGGACACTTTGGAGTGCTGTTGCACAATGCCCATCTGCCACTGCATCTCAATATGATGCTGGTGTTCATCAGGGTATAGGATGCTTTCACCATACACTTCTCTTATCTGTCTGGCTGTGAGCCAGGAAACTCTTTATACAATGATTTATTTTCTTTCCCCTTATAATTTATCATCACAAGAGCTCAGAGGGGTGTCTTTCCATCTAGGACAGGAATGATAATGAGTGCCATTGGAATAGATGAGCCACCGAGGCCTAGGATTTGTTTTGAATTTGGCAAGTAAGGTGTTTTCCTCTTAATAGAAATGCCTTTACAATGAAGAAGAACGTAAATGTTTCCTGGATTCAGTTCATTATCCAATCCCAGCTATTGCTACAGAGGGATTTTTTTTAAGCTATTACAAGAGGCTTTATAATGAATAATCAATGTATGGTTAAAGTAAGAGCAATGGGAACATGACAGCTACAGCAGGTGTGTTTCAACAATAAGTCATCTATTTGTAGAAGTTTGAGTTCTGTGATCGCTCTCACAGTAAAGCCATGGTAAGTTGGTAAAGGATACCACATTGTAATCTTTGAGGATATTTTGTGAAGTACGAGCCCGAGTATAATTGCAGTAATTGTGTAGTGTTCATATCAATGCACTAAATCTAAGATTTCAGTTCAGTTATAATTTTATGCTGTTACATGTAAGAGATGGGCTTTTTCTGAGTTTTTCAGAGGTGCCAGAAGTAACACAGATAAATTTTCTAAAACTAAGCACCATGTTCATTAAATCCTAGCTGCTTCTTGTTTGCAGTGCCTGTTCCATAAAACATAATAAGATGCTATCAGCTGATTCATGCACAGTAAATAAAGCATCATGCATTTCTACTTTTGGTCTTCTGCATTCTCAGATGTAAGGAATTTGAAGAAGTCATTGACTGCACTTAGGGAGATAATATGAGAAGCTTGAGCAAATGTAAGACAAAACTGTATCACAACTCTATAAATGATCAGTTTGGTTTCTAATTTGCCCTTTTTTCAGAAGCATTGGATATAATTCTTTAGTAGGAGGTTTGGTGGTTCTTCAGAACGCCCTGATAAAGCACAGAGTAGTTTGATGTCTGGTCCCCAAATGACACAGAAATTCTGAGCACTTGCAAAATACACTGGCCTCAGTTTATGGATACAACCTCCTGGCTCTCCTGAAACTCTAGCCCCTTTAAATAACTTGCAATTAATTTAGGTTTCTTTATGGGAAACATTCTGACATAAAAAATGTCAAGTGGTAAGACAACAGACTGCTCCAACCATAGACCTAAAATCTTTGAGGAGAATGCAAACTTTTTCAGAGAAGAAAGCTGCCATTGAATTCTGTGGTAACCTGAGAGGTACATACAGCTGAGAAGAAGAGGAGGTCCAGGATCTGAAAACTAGAAGTGGATAAAGAAGGGGTTCTTTATCTGCATTTTTGTTTTTTGACCTGAAGAAGAAACTTGCATGTCACAAAGTGGAGTTCTTTTCCTTCTGTAAAATAGCATAAAAGCTTTCCTTTTAACTGAGAGAATTAACTAGGTGGAATATGTCTTTCTGGTTCCAGAAAAAATATGTATGTCTCCAGTTTTGATTTTTCCCCACTCTATCTAAAGCACTTGTCAAAGAGGAATAAGACAAAGAGACACTACAAATTTGTTTTCCTGTGATTTATAGTTGAAGTTACGAAACAAGGAGAGTATCTCTTTAGTATCTTTAAAAAATTGATGCCACAGTCATGCTGTGTTTGCTGCTATTTCTGGGTAGTAATATGTTAAGCTGGGAAGTTAATTGCATTCAATGTATACCATGGATCCACAATCCTGCGAGGTAGTTTGTCTGGATGAAATTCAAGTGTGAGTAGCTGAGGTATTTAAAACAGGTGTCCCTCCATTGGTCAGAGAATAAGTTATCATTTATCTGCTATACTGAATGGAGAAAATTTCTGCTCTGATTTATCAGTCTCCTCTATGGAAGTTCTATGTCAATGAGTTTTTTTGAGCTCACATTAACATATGGGGGCAATATTTTGTCCCAAAGGGATTAAGTTTGTGTAATTTACTTTCCATGTATCTGCACCTTTATCCTCCTCCTTTTCTTTCTTCCTGCTCTTCCAAATAGCTTTTGAACAAATAACTTTTGAACAGAGGAATAGCACATTGAAATATAATCATGTCAAAGTGCTTTTTTGGAGGTCAGCTGAGTGAGAATAGTGAGTGAGGTAGACACACTCAGTGCCCCTAATTGGAAAGAAGGATGCAAAAAAAGTAAGCTTAGATTTTACTGGTAGTTAGTTTGAGAAGAGCCTTAGAAATGTCTTTACCTCAAGGAAATATGCAGCTAGAGTTGATGGTCAGCTGAGACACAAATCTGGGAGAAAAAACACCTTGTTTGTTCTTGAACTCCTTGTTCAATATAAAGAGCAGTAATTCTGTCTTCTAGAATAATTAACCAAATTAATGACTGTTTTTTCCGCATTTCTCAAATAAATACTCTTAGAATAGTTTCTGAATCCTCAGGGTAATTAATTTCTGATTTACATTGCATATTTTGGTTGCATAGCCAAGTCATGCAGAAAGCAGCAGTGTGGTCATTTTGTGAGATCTAAGTCACCTAATTGTATGCATTTATAATCACATACTGCAGTGAATTTTAGAAAAAGCAGTACCCTTCATATTTGCAAGCTAGAATCAGTCCTAATCTTCCCTCTCCACAGCTGTAATTCTTTTGTGAATTGCATTCTATGGGATGGGTGAAGCAATGAAGTACCACCAAGAGAATCTGACTCCTGAAGTTTCTTTCCAACCTAAAGGCTGTTAGATATTTCTCTTTCTCTTTCTGCATGACTATGAGTATGCATGCACACACATGCATGTGCAACTATGTATGTAAATGCACACCTTTTCTGGCAGTGTTCCTTCCTGGCCCTAACTGGTGCTTTTTAAATGTCTTAATAACTCTGTGTTTATTGCTGCTGTGTGTGTCTTTCACATTGTTTATGGTCTATTAGGTGTGCGCATTTTGCTTTACTGCTTTAATCACTATTTTATTCATTCTGTAGTTATGTGAGTACTTTCCTTTCTTCATTACAAGACCTTCAAATAAACTTACTTCTGTCTGGTACTACTTTCTGCTCTTAATTTTCTCTCATCTTATCATAAGCTATTTCAAGAAACCAACAGAACTGGCAAAATGATAGGCAAGCTTACAATATCTCTTATTTAGCGATCAACAGATCCTGCATTAGAAGTGTATGCTATTATCTTTGATTTGCAGATTGGAAACCAGAAGTATAGAAGCAATTTGTCCACAGTCTCCCAGCATGCTAGTGGTATAGTTGGGAATGATCCTGCAGTTCCCAATATTCATCAAATGCTCTTTCAATAACAGCATCTCTGGTCTCACTCACAGACAGCTTGTAGCAGCTCATGCCAGGGAGAACTGAAAGTGTGTTTATCAATTTTGCAGCTCCAAGAAGAATACTCATAATATAAAGATAGATTTAAGCCATTATCTTTATCTCAGAGTTACAAACTCTGCTTTCCTTAACTGTTTCATCTAAAATACCATTTAGTCTTAAAACTAAGCTCTGGGACTTTTCATTTAGCTTTATTATCTTTTCTGCTTAAAAAAAGTTAAAGCAGCTCATTTGGTTATATGGGCTGTAGATATAAAAAAATGAGTTTTATTGAAACCTACATGCCTTTTAGTGGTTTAATGTTAGTGTGATTAAACTGATAAAAGTACCAGTGTCAATATGAAAAAGGGAAAATATCCAAACCAACTCTTGCTAAAAACCCTTGGCAATAAAGGGATACTCTACTGACATTTCCATTTTAAAATTACACTTTAGAGGTTCAGTCAGTCAGCAGTGTAGAGTATTAATTCTTTTAAGTCAATGCAAGCATTCTTCCCTTTGTACTTTTAAAAAGGTGTCAAATCGCTCTGCTTTCTTTTCTGTTAAGCAAGGCTAAAGAACTTAGTGAAGTCCTGTGTTTATAAAGTGCCAAAGAGAGGACAGTGAAATGATGTCCATATATCACCTTCAGCTATCTCGTGTTCAAACAGCTTACTAAGCCCTCTCTTGTTTGTCTTTATATGAGGAAAAAGGTTCTGAAGGAAAACCAAAAATACCATAATACAAAAATCAGAAGGTACTTTAAAAGAGAGTAATTTCTTGCATAAAGACCAGTCCCACAAGAAAGGGTATACTTATTGCAAATACTGGGCTCTATTTGGCTTAGTTTTGGTTTTGTCTATCAGCTGAGGTTATTCCTGATGATGTGAGATTTTTTTAGCAGTAAATACATTGGTTTCACTTTGTGACTAAATCATAATTCTGCTGCTCATGTTGGTAGTTGGTAATTTCAGGATGGAACACTACTTTTTTTTCATTTCTGAAGACTTTGGGGTATCCATAACAGCAGTGGGAATGGCTCTTAAAGCAAAGCCTAGAATGAGGATAGTGAGATAAAATAAAGTCTAGGAATGAGATAGTATTACCAGGATTTGAGAACCGGAAAGTTACTAAATACCAAAATAGTGGAGAGAGACAGACTGGAAGATCTCAAAGCTTACATGAAGCTGAAATGTGAAGCTTTTATAAGAATCACAGAATAGTTTGGGTTAGAAGGGACCTTAAGGATCGTTTAGTTCCAACCCCACAGCCACATGCAGGGACACCCTCCACTAGACCAGACTGCTCAGAGCCCCTTTCAGCCTTGCCTGGAACACTTCCAAGGATGGGGCATCCATAATTTCTGCCTGGAACCAGCTCCAGTGCCTCACCACTGGACCTGAAGGACTGTAAGAACCATAAGGACACTGAACTTTGTGGCTTTATCTCTAAATCCTATATAGAAGGCAGGGCTGAGAATAAACCTGTTCATTTTGGTGGCACTACTCAGTTTTTCTTCTTAATGCTTCACAGAAGGAGAATAAAAAATGCAAATGAGATATATTTTAGGGGAAGTTAAATATGTGTAATGAAAACGTTCTTATACTGTCAAGTGCTGCATCAAAAGATTTTCATGAGTTATTAATAGTAATCTTCTTCATAACCCTTTCCTGTCCAAAAGAAACAAATGGATCTTTAGTGTTTCCTGTTTACTCCCACCTCTAAAATGTAGAATTTCATAATACTTTTCAACAGTAGTAAATCCCTCCTAGAGGGTGTTCAGACATATCCTTGAGTACTATTTTAACTCTAAATTCCAAGTCTACCTTCAAGGAAGGAATCCATATTTCCTACTGCTGAATTATTTTAATGCTTCCCATTGTAAAGGTATGACAAAATGCATTTATTGTAATACAGGGTATCAGAACTTGCCAAAGAGCTCCCAAAGATAAACTCTAATTTCATGTAAGGTGTCTACTTCTTCCACGATAGCTGTGAGCATCAAGACACACAGAGTATTTTGCGTTCAAATAATTTTATGCAATGTGGGTGTCTGCAAGGACACAGTGAATCACATACCAAGAAATTACCTTATGTAATCCTTGTATGTTCTACTGGGGCTTGTATTGGATCTATATAGATAATTTTTTAAAGACACAAACAGGGCAGGGATTCTGGAGAGCACATTGATTTCAGTTTGTTTGTTTAAAAAAGTTAAATCCCATACCAAGCTTTGGGGAGAGGAAGAACAAGGGGAAAAATGCTGCTTATTTAGGCAGTTCAAGGGATTTGAGAGATCAAGGGTATGCTCATTAACAGGACTGCAGAAGCTAATAAGGAAGCCAGCAACTGTTCTCTCCACTTAGTCAAAGGCTAAATATATTTGAAACAGGAAGCGTGAGGTTACTACAGGCGATGTACTGTTCCCTTTGTAACCACTAATTTTGCTCTGTTTGTCACTTTCTCATTGGAGATGTGATTCTCCTCCCCCTTCCAGCCCCTTCTGCTTTGCAGGAGCACAGTTTCCCTGGGAGCAGCTATTGCTGATGTAACTGCCTCCACACTGGGAAAGTGGTCGGGCTACAAGGACATATCATTATCCTCAAAAGACTGTCATACTTGCACTGACAGAGTCTTGGAGGTGGATATTGTAGTGGGAAATTTTGAACAGCAATATCTTTTGACACCAGGAATTTTTTTGCAGTTCAAGGACTGAGAGCTCAGTTTGTTGCCAGAGATCTTCATAAATAACTTGGGTTTGGGGTTTTTGTTTTGCTTGACACATGAATACTGTGATGTTATGAAATCTCCCATAAGTTACAACCGGTTTTATTACATTCTGTTTAGTTAATGGAATGTAAGTTTATTGTTAAGCATATTAAGAAATTTGTGCTAGTATGATAAATTTTAACTACAGATTATAATAGAGCATTTTTTACATCTCAAATATGGTTTCTTCCTACTAAATTGAGATGCCTGTCAAGAATGACAGGATTTTGGCTATTGTAGAGATAGTTTCATAAAAACTTCTAGCAGTTTTCTACATTCTTGAGTGTAAGAAACACTGGCTCTAGAGAGCACACTTTCATAACTTCATGAACTGCAGTGATCTGGTCCTTAAAGCAGAGGGTGAATCAATCAACAAATTAACTTCTCCCGTGGCTTCTTTTTTTATCCCATTCAAAGAAACTTACTTAACCTAAGTAGTGCATATAAGAATGCTTCCTTACTGATTTGGGATTGTTTAGGGTTTTTTTGCCCTGACATAGTCCCTCTTTTTGTAATGTTGTATGGCCTTTGAATAGCCAAAAGAAACTGTGAAATTCTAGTACTGGTCAAAGCTTTTGAAGCTGTGGTGGCTCTTCCTCTTTTTTTCTTTTCCTTACCTAGAAAGGAGTATTGGGGGTAGAGGGGAGAGGAAGGTATGAAGACCATTGGAAAGTAAAAATGTGTAGCTGGTGCTACACAGAAGTGGTTCAGCCTGTAGTCCTGAGGCCTCATTGCTTCCTGCAATCCTTTGGATTTTCCTGACATTTAACTTTACACCTCTTTGCTGACGCCAGTGCTGTTAAAGAAAGGGTGGAGTGGCTTAGGGTAATTTAACTCTTAACAAATATTGTGAAAATGAGGCAGTCTGATAATATTTGAAAGGCCCCCACAGTATTCCCACTGTAAAAAAAGGCAGTAGCACAAGCTCAACAAAAGTAGGGACTGAAGGGTCTTTGTAGCAGAGCTGCCCTGGCACCCAGGCTTTGCTGGTTCTGATCCTCGTGCTATTCCTTGTTAAATCACCTACCTTTCACTTTGCCACTGACAGGGGATAGTCTCTCCAACTTGCCTAAAGAACCCATTGAGTTTCCCTTTTAAACAACTGAACAGCTAAGCACTGAACAATTAAAGCTCAATATTTTCTGCAAATTAAATGTGAACATAAAATGTTTACAGCTGCACAAGCGCCTCCAGTTTAAGAAATCATGCTTCATTTCTTTTTAAGTGTGTGGCTAAATTTATATGGTCTAGAGGACAGTGTAGAAAAATAAAATACATTCTGTAATTACTCAGGCTATGTTTAACTTACCTGCTGTAAATACTGAACCTACGCTGAAAAGGAAAATTGACATCCAGATCGTAATGTACTTCCTTCAGTATAAAAATATGTCCAGCCTCTTAGAAACAAATGTGTAAATTCAAGACTTCTTTCTGCAAGTCTGCACTCCCTTAGAAAAAAAAAGTCATTGTGTACTGCCCAGGTATTCAGTGAAATCACTCAAAAGAGGAACCATTCACAGAATAGGGCCTGAGAGACACAGGAAAAATTTTCCATCTTTAGTTTCAGGTCTTATATCTGTCCCTGGAGTATAATAGGACAGGTTATTATCCCCTTGTTCATCATGAAGATTAATGTTCAGACCAGCTGAAAATACTACTGTTCTGTTGGGACCTATTGGGAGATCTTCAGACCTGTGTGAACCCAAGTTTAAACATTTTAAATAGCAGAGCTAACGCCTCGCCCTAGCTGGGCACAAGTGCCTCAGGCTGTTAAGTCCTCTGGGATGCTGCTGCAGGAGAGTGAAGGTCCTCCAAAGCTCTGCCTTATTTCTGACATCTTTTATACAGACTTCACTGCCAAATGTTACAATGGGAAGGTGCCTGAGTTGTTACTCTTAACTCAGATGAAACAAACAAGCAAACAAAAAAAGTGTATAGCTATATATATATATATATAGTGGAAATTGAGATTTTTAAAGTTTCTGTATTTTTTATGGAATGTTTCCCCTTAAAAATCTGTGATTCTTTCTTTAAAATTTGATACCTAAACTTAATATGACAGAATTGAAATAAAACCAGGCAGAAAATTAGTTTTAAAGAAAAGACACAGCTGGTTTAGGAAGTCACAGGAAAAGGTCTCAACCATCAATAGTCATTCCCTGTCATTCCCTGAAGTCGGCATTCCCTGTTCATGGGGTTATAAGTGCCTCTGGGCTGCTGGCACAGGGTTTCATATGGACACCCTTGGCTACAGAAATTCTACCCTGATGCCTCACAATATCAAGGATTTTTTTTTCACTTCCTTTGTGGGCTTTTAGAGTGTCCTGGACTGGCATCTGGCAGGAGCTGAAACACAACCACATGAACATGTGGTTGGAAAGGAAATACTCGTCTTGTCTTCATCTCAACCTTCTAGAGAAACAGGCACAGTAATGAGCTATCGGGCTCGTGTGCCTGGGTGCTGGTGGGGTGCAGGGGTGTCCATGGAGAGAGGCACAGCCAAGCCCCTCAGCCAGGCAGGGAGGGGTGAGGTGAAAAGGGGGACAAAATGGCCGTCAGCCCCAAGGAGAGAGCAGAAGTAGGGGCTCCAGCTTCCAGATTCCCCTGCAGAACCCTGGGCAGAGCAGATGGATCTCTCCTGAGGGAGCTGCAGCCTGTGCAGAGGAGCCCGTGCTGGAGCAGGTATCCACCCATGGAACAAAGGAACACCGTGGTGGAGCAGATACCCACACTGCAGGCAGAGGAGGGCCCTGTGCCAGAGCAGGTGGATGTGCCCTGCAGGAAGCTGCAGGCTGCAAAGACAAGCCCACTCAGGAGCAGGCTCCTGGCAGGAACCACAGCATGTGGGGAAGCCACAGTGGAGGAGTTTGTTCCTGAAGGTCGGGATTCTGTGGAGAGACCCCCACACTGCAGCAGGAGAACATGATAAGGAAGGAGCAGCAGAGAGGAGATGGTATGAACCGACCACAGTCCCCTGTTGCCCTGTGCCACTCAGGGAAAGGGTGAGATAGAGGAGTGAGGAATGAAGGAGTGAAGTTGGGCCTGGAAAAAAGATGGGTGATGGAAAGGTGGGTTTAGTTTTGTCTTTTTTTCTTCTCTAACTCGATTTTTAGTTGGCAATAAATTAAATTAATTTTCCCCAAGTCAAGTCTGTTTTGCCTGGGATGGTAATTGATAATTAACAATCTCACTATCCTTGTCCTGACCCATGAGCTTTCTCATCTCATTTTCTCCCCCTGTCCTATTGAGGAGAGGGAGTGAGAGAGGCTGGGTGAATGCCTGGCAGCCAGCCGAGATTAACCCACCACAGAACTGTAAGGGAGATCAAAGGGAAGTTGTTAGGGCTCATGGAGATGTGCAAAAGTACACATCACTCAGTATCCTCACTGATATAGGGTATATATCCTGTTTGTGGGCTGGCAGGCAGAACTTACAGTGTCTGATCCATCAGGTCCTGAGTAGCCAGGGAGCCTCCTGTACAAGATTCTCTTTCTGCCAGGCAGGCTGCAGCAGGAGCCACAGTCCAGGGCAAGGCTCCCTGGTTTGGATCACTATCTGTATCCCTTGGGGGAAGAATAGAGGCTCTTAGGGAGACACTTTGCAACAAGGAGCCTTTCCCTGTGCGGTGTCCTTCCCACCTGCTGGCGCTGCAGGACTGGGTTAACCTCCAACACAGGCTGCAGGCTGGCCCCTGATGAGGGTAGTGGGATCCACATGGGATGAGACATCTGCGCAGGGGGTGGGGGCCCTGCTGGCTGGCAAGCAGTGGGTTGTACTTGTGTTGCCCTGCTGATCTTGTGAGAACACGGAAATGAATTAGAGGGAGGGGGAGGAAGACTACTACAGTAAAGACTGACAGCCAGAGTTAAGTGAAATGTGAAATACAAAGCTCACATTAAACAGATTCTCTTGAAGAAGATTTTTTTCCTTTCTTGAATTGTTCATTGATGACAGTTTGTAGTTACTTTGCATTTCCTCATTTTAACTCCAGAGGCAGTATTCAAAATAATTAAAACGACAGCATGTGCCAAACAGGTTTTGGCAGTGGATGCAAGTGGCTGTTAGATTGTTGAAGAGATTTGCTAGACCATTTTAGTGTAATCTTTCAAGGTCCTTTTGCATTGCTCCTCATACAAATCCAGGACTTCCCTTCTTAGGGATATGATAGTTTAGTTATTGATTTCACACTTCCATGGGGGTGATACCACAGTGCACACTGTGGATTACGGTAGTTCAGTTATGGGAAGAGAAAGGTTAGCCTGATGCCTGTGAATGTTTTTTCATACTGTTTTAAAAGATGAGAAGATTTTATGAGTTTTCAGAAGACAAGTGATTGATAGTCCTGGAATCCTTGTTCATTCACAAAATAAATGTGCCTGGATCAAAACAAGCACACATTTTTCTCCAAAGCATCAGTAAACAGGTTGCTTTAAGAGTTCCAGTGCACTTCTACCTACTCAGAACAGCATGGTCATAGCCACGAGTTGGGAAAAATCTTCCACCCAGAAAATCTGAGGCAATAAGGAATTCCAGTGACCCTGACCTCACACGCAGGAGGAATTGCAGAGCTTTCCTCCAGCTGACCAGCAGTAGCAGAGCAGGAGCTGTTGGTGTCCCCTCTCTACCTGAGGCACAGGGAGTACTGTTTGACCAAGGTCATACACAAATATTCAGCACAAAAGCAGGAAGTCAAATTGAGATTGCTTGGGATCCAGCAGTTCACATGGATTTTGTAGATTAGGTTTCTTCAAGTAATAAAGAATTAAGTCAACGATTATGAAGTTTATGTTCCACAGAACTAATGCTAGATTATGTTATATACACTCTCAAACATTCCGTTTACCTGTAAGAGAGGGCAAAGCCAAAGCTTCATTTTTTAAAATGAAATAGTCATTCAATCAGAGGTATAAACACTTGTCAATAGTAAGACCAAGTTTAAGATGTTTCCAGCAACTCAAGTCTGTTTCTGGATTTTGAGATTATCTTTTTCATTTCCATTTTACCATCATACATCTTTCTTGCTTTAAGCAGACAAGTGCAACCTGTTTTCATACTTATTGTCATTACCAGAGAGAATTATCCTCTTATTTAAAATAAAAAGCATTAAAAATAGTGAAAGCACTTGGGTGAAACTGTAAGAAAATGAAGATAAAAAGCGAGAAATGCTTTGGGAGGGAGCTGGAACAATATAATATATAGATTAGAGGAGTCAGTGAGGTGAGGATGAAGCTGATTGAAGGTTTTCATCTCAGGTAGACAGACAGGATGGCAGCCTTTGACTGTGAGCTCTTGTTCCCAGGCAGAGTCAGATGGCTGAAGCAACAAGAAGATTTTGGCTAAAGTAAAGTGGATTCTACCTGAGCAAAGTTCAGATACTCCTGTGTGGTTCGGCATATCATCCCTACAGAAATGAATATCATACCTATTATGTAAAACACTGAGCTAGGGAGCCAGTATAATCAACTCAAGTGGACAATATCTTGCTACATGTTTAACATTGGATTGTGGGATTTTAGTAGTTCATTAAATTTACAATGAAATTTTGAGGATGATATAAAAAAATTACTTATCTGGCCAGCACTAGAGCTCTGATACAGCTGTGGGCAAATGAGTTAAAATCTACCTTGGCCCATTTGTTATCAAGGGAAGTGCTTGGTGCGTTTTAAAGTCTTCAGTACTGAAGCTGATGCAAAGACCAGAAAATAATTTAAACCACATCCTGAGCTGACAAATTGCCTTATGAAGGAGGAAATGCTTTTCTTGTAAACTGGCCAAAATTGATGAAGTGACAAACCAATAAAGCAATAATAAATGTACCATTCACACTACTACTTAATTGTTCATTTTTCAACATGAGTTACTTTATGTGTGTGTGTATATATATATACATAGATATATATATTTCAGCACATAATAAACATCCAACATATTATGCATATTACCACAATAATTTTGTTGTCTATGTCATATTCCTTTAAAAATTAAATTAAATGAATATTCTTATGAATTATAGAAAATTAAGAAGGGCTGTGGAAGATGAAAAGATTTCAGTGAAGTAAGAAGGTGCTAAAACCCGACTATGTTGCAATCAGATATCTAACTTGCAATTGGTTATAATATCTTGGATATTAGCAATGGATGGTCTCCATGATCTCAGAGAGGGGGAGGTTTATTCATGATTTTTACAACTTTTACAACATCTCGATTACTCTTGCCTTCCCTTTTTCCTTTAGGGGAGATTTTTTTTGCAGTTCGTTTGGTGCTGCTGGTTGTTGTCAGTAAATTTGTTTCCTTTCATCTACCCACATCCCTGAGACATGAGGCATGTTTGTTTGCAAGTTATCTGGTTGAAAGTGAACTCATGGGGAAGAAAGTCCTTTGAGCTGTCTGTCCTCTCCCTGGGGAGAGAATTTCTTCTCAGAGATAATGAGCATGGTTTTGAAAAGAGTGGGCATCGTTTGCTGTCAGTTTGAGCCTTGGACTACACTCTTATATGTGATGCTGACATTGCAAAGCTAGATATTGCACTCTTTTCACCCACTCCAAGCAGTTCCCAGCTTCTTGTGTCCTTAAATGCATGTTCCTCAGTCATAAAGTGAAAATCGTCTTTGCATTTAACCCATTCATACTCGAAAGAGGAATGTCAGCTGGGCCAGCTTTCACAGTGTTGAGCAAGCCTGCAAACATTTTACAGCAGGTTGTCCATTTCAATAGTCTGTGAGAGTGGAAGCAGGAACCTGAGCAACTTCATTCCGATGTGGTGGGAGCCTCAGCTCCCCTTGGTTACTGCACCTTCTGAATTACAGCTTGTGGAAGAAGGAAAAAATATGTCCCTGAATTGCCAGTACAAAGTCTTACTTTATGCTTTCCTCCTCCTTTTAACTGCTCTGCTGTTTGGCAGTGACTTCTAAAACTTTCTCAAGGCATACTAACATGTGGGTGTATCATTTAAAGATGACTGGATCCTACCCTTAGACCTTCAACTATTTCTAAGTTAAAGCTTGATAGCCTTTAAAGATACTCTGTATTTAAATCAGGTTATAGATAGTCCAAGAGAATGTGCCTGCAATGATCTAAGCTGTTCTCTGTGGTTATTTATGATTTTATGTCCTTTTTTTTAAGGAAATGAATGACACAGTGTGAAAACAAATTGTGTAAAGAGACTGGTGATGGGACATTTAAGTGAAGCATGGACGTTTCAATTGAAGTACTGCGTGTTAGTCAAATGTTGCCTGCTGGGCTCATTAGCAGTAACAGGATTAATTCTGTAGCCTGTGGTATGCAGGAAATCATAGCACTAAAATGAATGGCCTTTCCTCTCGGAAGTGTTGGAATATCCAAATGCCCAGTTCTTGGGTATTCACTTTAACTTGGGTTCTGGAATGACAAAGAGTTGTGTACATGCTTTCATGGCACATCCATTTTCTTAAGTGCTTGGCAGCGTGAGAGGAGCAGTGATTGCAGGGAAGGAACTGATTGTTTTGTTTGTGATCTTTGTGTTGTGTTTTTGGGTTTGGGTTTTTTTTTAACGGAGGTGATAGCTTTAGGATGAAAAGGTTCTTGAGGTTTTGTTTGGACTTAGCCTCTCTGTGGTTTTCGAGTTTGTTTTTTTTTAAATAAACAAAGTATGATTACTTATACCTTCAAATAAAGGCTCTAAAAGTCCTATAATATCTGGATGACTGTCACTTCTGCCAAGATTATCCAGTGAAAGGTGGTACTGTAAACTGTCACAGAAGTGGAGAATTTCAGCTTTTCTCTCTGTCTGTTCCTCTCATACTCCAGCTGGGTTTGTTTGCAAACCTGTCACATATTTGTGTTTTTCATTTTCACAATCCATGCAAACCCAAAATAATAGATACATTCCCTTTTTGGATATCTTTTTTATCCTTCTCCCAACACACCTCAGCCCCATACCTCTGGTTTATGAATGCCTTTTCAACCTGTCAACTCCATGCTATATTGGTTTTATTTTCTTCCTTTTTGGTAAGCAATCCACAAGACTGCACTGTTACAATTGAATAAGGAGTAGGACTTTAAGTAGGATTCTGTATTACTTGAAAATATAAGAAGTATTTTTTTGGTACATTTTTCTTCAACTTGCAGTGCTCTGGCAGTCTCTGCCACAACTCTGCAGTTACTGAGCACGTCAATGCTTGAGCTGGGTCCTGTACTTCATGGGAAGTACATGTGTGGTAATACCAGAGCAGGGTTTTTCTGACATGCTGGCAGTTTTACAAGGGAAAGAAAACACATTCAGAATGTTACTGCATCATTTCAATTCCAAGTCAAAGGAACTCTGTATTTCCTTTGTTCTTACCTTTTGTATTGTGCTAATCACCAAAGTCAAAACAAACAAGTTCATGTATGGTGAGACATATGTACACCAAGAAGCTGTACAGTAGTTATTCGGTTTTTTGAAGACTAATCTAGGCTAATATTTAAGCTTCAGTCCCATTGCTTAGAAGAAAAACAACTTACATGCGGATCCTGATCCTTTGTCAAGCCCCCTTAAGTTTGCAGTGGTTCCAGGTTAGTGGAGCAGATTTTCCCCATGGCCTCTATTGGGGAAGGAGGGAGCATTTTAGTGCTGGTTGTCTGGTAGGGAGCTGATAGGTGTTGATGGGTCTTATTAGTAGTATTTTCAGAGAATTGATCCACCCTTTTGATCCACCCACAGTCATCACCAGTCAAACAAGAGCAGTTTGTTTCTAAAGTGGAATCAATAAAAGGGAAAATATATTATGGTATTATGGCTTAGCTGGGAACACATGCTTTTTACCTTTTGTTATTTTGTCTTCTGTTTAAGGATAGATTTTCCTACCATTCATATTCTCTTGGTTGTACATTTGGTCTGTGTGATCTGTAATCTGCACAGAAAATACATCCTCTCAGCAGTACAAGGATAGCTTTTTTTTTGTTTCAGTGTTTGCTGCTAGTGTATTGTGTTATATTGATCCTCTGGCCTCTGAAGAATTTTCCTGGTGGTGATGAGAAAAATGGTATATCTCTTCAAGGAAGGAAAAGACCTTAATTTTCATGCAAAACAAAATTCAACAGAATCATAAAGCCCTAGACCTAGTAATAAAAATAGAAACTGATGCTATTAATACATCATTCCAGATACACAGAGCACCATTATGTGGCTCCTGGGTTGAGTAAAACTTCATGTAATCACAGAAACCGTAGACTTAAGCTCTGTAAAGTTGGAAACTTCACCAGATGGCCATTGTCAAAGCAGCTCCTAAAGACTTTAGAGCTTCAATGTCTTAAGGCCCTAGATAAGACTTAGTGTTAGTTTTTTAAAATACAATTACTGGACATAACTGATATACATTATGGAAGTAATAATAATAATACTTTGCACTCAGTGACCTTTTATTTAAGGACCCAAAAGCTCTTAACCAAGCCTTTTGAATACTCCCTTTCTGCTTATCGGAAATAAAGTGTTCAGAGTCTTGAACAGCTGTGTGAGAGAATTGAGCAGGAGCAACTCCATGGCATACTGCAAGCAGCCAGGCAGTGTTTTCTGTGTGTCTGGGACTGGCACTGGAGAGTGCTCCTGTGGCTGTCTGTCCCTGACAGCTGGGAGGTGATGTCCTAGTCACTTGGGGTGCAACTTCCTGTACAGTAGTGCTTTTAATCTTGAGCAGGGCCAGCCTTTGAGTGGTATTGCTTGTACATTGAAATACTGTGTGGCAGGAATGAGAATGACACGTAATGGCCTAACCTGAAATTTCCTTTATTTGCTCTGTGAACTGTGAATAAAATAATGAAATTATTTAAAGAACTGGGGATTCTATGGCTCAGATATACCACACTTACGGACGAGCTTACATATGGAGTGATATATCTTAGACTCTATATATTCGGGACAGACAGGTAAGTACCTTCAAAGACTGGCCTATATTCTAGGGAGAACGGTCATGCCTTTTTAAAAAGTACCACGTGTAGGCCATGAATTTATGGTGCTTTAATATTCAGCCTAAAAATCACATAATGCTATTTATCAGTAATGGGAGTAAATAACTGTATTTGACATTTGCTTTTCTATAGTCAATAGTTTTTGGGGTTTTTTTTTCCCCAAAGTGATCTTATTGTGGATTTTCAGGGTCTAGAGATCACTCCTGAGAGTTTTCTTGGTGATTCTTTTTGTTCTGTCTTTTAGATCGATGTGATTGTGACTTTGGGCGGACTTGGAGGACGCTTTGACCAAACAATGGCATCAGTGGAAACGCTCTTTCATGCAACAAATATCACTCCCTCTCCAGTGATAGTTATCCAGGAGTGCTCGCTGATTTACCTGCTTCAACCTGTAAGTGTTGTGAAAAGTTACTTCTTAATAAAACTGACCTTCCACACACTCTGACACCGTAGGTCTTGCACCATTAAATGCTCACTTTCTCAGTTGTGGTCTGTAGGCTCAGAGCTGAAATATAAAATACGTTGCAGGCAAGTGGACAGCAAATTATGGGCTCTGAATTCCTCCTTTGGAAAAAACTGTGTTTAATTTGTTCAGGATAGATTTGTTAAAAAGGGGAGAAACAAAAAAACCAGAAAGTATAAAAACTGAATTGGTAAATATAGGATATTGATTATAAATGGGGAAAAAAAATTAACCTTTTAATTAGATTTCAGTAAGTCTAAATTTAGCACACAGCCCTTTTGCATGTTGAGTAGCAATAAGGAAGCCTGCAATAAGAGGAACAAAGAAAAGATGTAAGAGGATGTTATGAGGGAGTTCCTGACATACACATCAGGCAGAGCTCTTCTGTGGTCCAAGTGGTGCAGTCTATTATGATGGGAACCCATCTAGCATCAACAAGGGAATTTATTTAAGATGTGTTATTTCTGTGGTTTTTCAGATCTGTTATTGCATTTATTGATTCATAAAACAGCACACACAAAAGATCTTGCTGATCTTCTGCTTCTGAGATTTAAATTAAAGGCAAATCTAAACATCAAACACTGTTCTCTAACAGTGATTCATTTATTTTTTGGAAAATATCTTTCCCCCTTGGCAAGGTTTCTAAAAGCTTCCCTAACTTTCCCAATTTCTCTTGGAAAGCTTATTCCATTAAAATAAAAAACATTCACAGGTAAATTTGACACAACCTTGCACCAGATGTGCTTCATTGTAATTTGAGAAAAACATTAATGAGGTTCTGTGAGATTACAGATTTAAAGCTACGGGGACAGGTGCTCTATTAATAAGTTGTAACACCGTGTCTGCAGGAAAGGTAGTAGGCACAGGAGCTCTTTTGCCAGTATGATGAGGAATTACTCTGATCATTAGTTGCACAGCTAAATGGATGGAGGCAGCAGAGTGAGGGGGAAAGAGAAATAAAGGATAACTGTGGTTAAAATCTAAAACTGAGGAGTAACTTGCTTGTGATTGATCTGTGAGTGCAGTACTTCACTGACCACTGTAAATTTCCTTTAGGGTATTTTTAAGAACATGTTGAAGAGCTGAAATAAAGTGGACAATTTCCAGTTTAGCTTACAAAACTCTTGCTCTGAATGGAAAGATTTCTAATTATTTTCATTCATCTTTTCCATAAGCGGCTTTAAAATGCCATGCCTAAGGTTGCTTTCGCTAGTCTTCCATGAATAATTAAACCCTTTACAACTTGAAAAAAAAAAAAAACGTGATCTGTGCATTTTAAATAGAAATGGGAGGTTGCTAATTGTTTTGTTTGCTGAAAACTTCTTTGTTCTGTTTTTAATTGTGCCATACAAAAAAAGCATTTAATATTTTTTTCTAGATTGGTAGAGTTCCACAGGAAACTTCAAGCTGTTTCTACCCTACAGAAATAAGGGGCAGATACAGGGGCAGGCCATTTAAACAATCTTATTGCTAACTTTGACATAACATTGCTTTTCACTGTTGGCTTAAACCTGTCACTGTCAGCACCTTCAGTCAACTATTGTGGTACCTCCAGATAATAATATTAATCCTGCATAGTTGTTTTTCTTTTAAAAAGTGAGTAGTTTATAAACTGTGAGAAACAAGGATCCTAAGCTTGGAAGTTCTCTTTTTTTTTTTTTTCGTATGGAGTCCAGCCTGATATTTCTCTCTTGCAAACAGCCACAATCATGACATTCTCTCTTTTCCCCCTCTCCCCTTTGTAATTTAAAATCAAGGTAGGAGGGAGTTTAACACAGTGGGAGACCCACTAACTGTTCGAGATGCAAGTCTGGAAACTGTGCAATAAATGAAGCAAGGTTTTGAGATTCAAATGCTAATGCAAATGATAAAGTTAAGAGCATCTTGCTTTTTCTATAAATGTAGATGGAAAACCTTTCTCTCTTCAGGAAGAAGAATCTGATCTTTATTGGATTCTTTGGATAAAATATATGAGTAAAACAGAATTATGTTTTTGCTTCCAAAAAACATTAGCCTTTGGTTCAATATAGCAGGAGAGTGGTTCTCTGTTATGTGTACCTAGGCAGAGTCTAAAATACTTGGGTACAGCAGATAAACTGGTAATTCCATGAGAGCCCTAGGAAGTATACCAAGGGGAGTAATAAGTCAAGCTGCTGAATTTATATTTACTAGTCCAGAAACTAAGAGGAGAATGGTGTGAATAGGTATCTAAGGACACAAAAAATCTATTAATTGCTTTGAAATTGTTGCAGTGTTGGTATAGAGGGTTACAGTAGAAGAAATACATCAATATTTAACACGCTTGTAAAGGGCTCAGAGCGTTGCAGGAAACATTCTTATGGACTTTCTAGAAGTCTTCAGGGTGGTAAGAGGAAGACAGCAAGGACAATGCCTGACTTGGGTTCCAGTGCATACTACCAGGCAAGGTGGACCAGGTAAACAAAGCCTTTTTTCATCAGCCAATAACATTATCCAAGTACTGAATGTGAGAGTAATTAGAACTTTGGCTATTGGGACATTTCTTGGGAAATAGACAGACAGTGCAAGTTTTTGAAATATATACATTAAAATGTTTTGGTGTGGAAAGCAAAGAAAACTACAAGGAAGTAAAACTCTCTTATCTTCATTTCTGACCTTTAAGGATGAGCTCCTGTGAGGAAAAGAGAAAAAAGATGGGGATAATTACATACCATAAATACCTGTCTCTGTGATCTGAATGGAGAAATTGGGTGGGAGGCTGAAATGTAGATATATAGCCTGTAAGTATGTAAATTTAGATAAATGAATTCCAATATATGTCAAACCACTAAATAAATATTTAAGGAAAGAAAGCAGGCATGAAATGAGTTGCACCTATGGAAGGGTCCAAACAATGAGAACATAATTTGTAGCTACAGAATTTCTAAATTGACAGTGAAAGATTTTCTCTTGTCTGAATGGGAAAGGAAAACTAATGAAAAGCAGCCTAAATGAGCACTTTTGCTCAGTCTTCACTTAAGCAAAATATTCCTTTGAGCAGATAACCAACACAGTTAAAATCAGTGCCAAAGTCTGAAGACTTTAAATTGCTTCAGAGAAAAAGCAAATAAAAGATTGAGCTGCCTTTGATTCTGCCAACTCCAAGGGCTGTTACTTTTTGCGTGCCATGCAACACTAATTAGGATAGGAGTCAGAAATAGGGAGACTTTGTAAGAATTCTAGGATGTGATGCTTGTTCTGAATCATTTTCTAATGTGATGATTGAAATTTAAAAAAAAAAAAGAAAAAAAATTTACCTGTGTACTGAATAGATGTAATATTTCTTTCTATGTACTGGGGAAGGGAGGAAAGCTTGAATTTTTAATAAGGAGTAATCAGTCTTTATAAGCAGGATATTTTATGCAAGAGTTCATACATTTTATGTTTGAAATTTGGTAATATCAATTACCATTAGACTATACCATGGCTGAAGAGCATAAGGCCCTTAGAATTATGTTTATCATGCTAGCCATGCTCAGTATGAATGGCTTAAGGTTTCACATACATACTTTCTCATTTTCTGGTTGTGTGCTTCTCAGGAGTACAGAAACATTAGCTTCTGTACACTGAGCATAAATTATCTTTTATCTGTAAGTTTTATGGCAGTTTGTAATACAAGGTAATAGGATTTATGACCAAGAAATGAGAAGATGTCCAAGAGTTAATGAGGCCTGTCTTTTACATATACTGTGCAGTTCAGTTTTTCCCACACAGGATTCCAGCCCTAGGATGTAGAGAAGAATTGCTGCCTACACATGAAAATGCATTAGAGCAGCATATTTTTGTCAGTTAACTAACTCTTTTGAAAGAGTGTGTGAATACTTTGATAACCCTTTTTCTTGCACCCAGCTTTTCTTGTGAGTGCATGCCTGCCTTCCCTGTGAGAAATGATGAATAATTTAACATCATAGGTAGTGGCCCAGCAGCTAAACGTGAGTAATATGTATTGGGAATCCCATCCCTTATTCTTGGCTCTTTACTACCATTTCCATAAAGAGAAGTATATTGGGTAGTTTTTTGATCTCACAGTCTCTTAGATTGTAAATTGGGTAAAACCCATGTCCTTCTCTGAATGGGTACTGTGAGGCTCGTTTAGTTATTTACAAAATGCCATTACATCCTCTGCTCTGCACTGGGGTGGAACGTAGTATCATGGTAATAATAACAACAGTGCTAGCAAGACCCTTAATTAACATAAATATTGCCATAGAGGAAGCTGTGCAGATAATTAGTTAGCACGTTCCTGAGCAGAGTTGCAGTGGGAGCCAGCCATCCTTCTCGCAGATGGCGTCTGGGCACGCTTTGGGTTTAGCCCAGGCCAGGAGCTGCTCCTGAAGCATTTGGAAGGGACCACCTTGTCGTGGGGCCAAGAGAGAACAGCCACACACACATGGGCACTGCTGGGCTGGTTGGCTTCAGCTCCAGAGCTATTACCTGGACCGATTTACAGGTGGAGACAGAGTGACTTGGCATGAAGATCTGCTCCTAGATGGAGACAGATGTGAGAGAAGGTGCACAGACCGCAAACTTTGCTGGGGTTTGTTGCTGCAATTCTCTGGGCCAGTGTTATTTGATTTGGTTTGTGTCCATGCTTGTAAAGTTTAATGGGAAGTTCAGGGTATATACCTTCAACTTCTGAGTTTTTCTCCGGCAGCCAGTCCCTTGAAATTTGCAGGAACCTCAAGAATGAGTTATCCGATCAGTTCTGTATTGCCTCATATGTGTAAGAAGCAGATCTGACTTGCACTCAGTGGAGAAAATCCTTATTGAATGTGCCTCTTATGGCAGATAATTTTGGGATCTGGAAATTTAATGTCTCCTTTTCCTATACATATATTTATATTTTTTTTTTTTTGGATGGGTAAATTCCGTTTCAAAAATATTGCAATTGTAAAGGAGGGCATTTAAACATATAGCTAATATTTAAACATGTATTTAGTAGTTACAGTGTTAATTGTCCTGAAAGGCTCACTCTCCTCTCTGGTATCTTCTCTCAAAGAGCACTGTTGGAACTCAATCTACTTGACAAAGCAGTCAGTCTCTGTGCCTCAAGCTCCTTGAAGAATTTACAAATATACAGCTTCTTGTTCTTTGATAAATACCTCTTTTTGTGACTTTTTCAATGAGAAAGCCATCCATTCCACTGGACAGAGACACTGCAATGTCAAAAATATTAGCTGAGGAAAAGTCTTAATCAAGCCTTTCTCTAGGAGCCTAAGTCCTTCATAGAAAACCTTGCAGAAAGAGGTTTTGTGCTTCCAGAGGTTTTGTGCATTGAAGTGGCTTCTCAGGGAAAAAAAAAGTTGCTATGTTGATAGTTTATCTGCCTTAGTTTCCTTCTTTGGTAAGAAACTTTGAGGATTTGCTTACAGTTCAACTTCTGTTCTTAAAATAAGACTTAAACTAGAGTCTGTATTTTATTCTTTCCTGGGAAAACCCAGCTGGGCCAATGGTTATTCAGTCATTCTTATCATGTGGTAATGTAGTGGGCCTGTGTAAATGTGACCTTCAAAACGCTACAGGTCTAAAGGACTTAGGTTTATTTCATGGTAATTCATGGCTATGAAGTGGTGTTGCTTCACATTTACACAGGATTTCTCTGTTTTACTGAATATCAGTGATCCAAAATTAATTCATATTTGTCAATAACATTCTGACCTGGAAAAGATTTACTTGCTGTCTTGCTTTTCACTGTTACAAAAGCAAACTTCTAGGTGGATTTTCTCTTAACAGCTACATTCCTTGTAATTTTGTTCTATTCCAGCAGCAGCAGATGTGTAGTATGAAATATACAAAGCTTATATAGAACCTTAGAAATAATAATTAGCTTTTGAAATAGTCAAATCCTTTGAAACAGTTTATTTAGCATCAATTAAAAGTGCAACCTGCATCAACTTTTTGGATGACATCTACTAGTTACAGATTACTTCTTTATAAGGAAGACAAACTGACAACAAAAATTTCATTAATCAATTTGCTAGCTTGCGGGTAACCAGTTTAATAAAGTACCTATCTTTCAGAGAGGAAAGGAAAATACCAAACCATCATTGCCAAGTGAAAAAGAACAGTCTTTATTAAATGAGATTTTCACCTGTTCATAACTGTTAAGAAACAAGTCATACTCTATAGCAGGATATGATAATCATACAGCTGTTTTTAAATTCACTTCTTAATGGTGTCTGCAAGAGAAGATGATGTAAGGAGTCTAATTGGATTACTTAGGTATTTCTAAATTGTGAAATCATCCAGTTTGATTCTGAATCAATAGGTTGTGCTTGGTAAGTGTCAACAGTTCTGCTCGCAAATTTTTTTGATTATTGTCCAGATTTTTAATTAGTTACTGCAGCTGCTGATGGATGATCATCTAGGAGAACCTTGGCCCTAAATAAAACTCTTCCAATGAGATTCCTGCTCTCTGTTGTTGCCCCTAGCTGTTGTGATATGATCTTGTCAATATGATAATATCTATTTTGTTGCTTTATGGAAACCATAACAAGTTTTCTGCTACAAAGCTGATTATCTAAGAGCTGGTTTGTTGGGGTTTTTTTCCCCAAACTTGTCAATTACTTTTCTTTCCTTCAAAATCTTAATCCATTTTTTCATCCTCTTCCTTCACAAACTTCTTTCTGCAGTCATCTGATACTTTGGGCTTTTGCGTGCAATATAGTATTAATAATTTTGTGTACTATAAAACAATTCTTCTGCTTTACATTAACTGGTCAGTAGCGAGATGCAAAATGTTTGTCTTTGACATTTGTTTATAGGTAGGAGCTGATGCATAAGCTGGGATCAATAGGAAGCTGGTAAAACTGTATCCTGTTTTGACAATATTGGTAAGCTGAGGAAGACCACAGCAGTATTTTCACTTGCTGCATGTTCACTTATCTTTATTCTGTAGCTGAACAGAACAAAGCTGGAGAACGTGTGTGTATGTGTTCATTCCAGTTTTGTTTGGGTTTTTTTTCCCAGGTAGGACTTTACCCCTATATGGGGACTTTGTAGCAAGCTAAAGAATTCCTAAGCTTTTTGTGAATAGATTTTTGGCCAAAAAGGAAAAAAAAAAAAAGGCAAAAGCACTTTAAAAGACTGTTAATATGGATTCCAAATTTGACCAAAAGATTTAAATATTTTGTACATAATTCCATAAGCTCTCTATTTCTACCAGGTGCCTTATTTTTATACTTTAAAAAAGGATCATTATGGAAATGCTTGTCTGTATGAAGGTGTCATGGACTGGTACTTAGCAGACTGATTTAGTAGTATTTTTATTATTATGATTTAAAATATTTGTCTATCATATAACACCTGGGAGGAATAGTGAAATGTTTTGAATTTCAAGGTTAACCATTAGACATGAAGAAGTAAGGAGACTCAGAGGAATAATTATTAACACTTTATGTGGCTTGCCTTATCCGATGCCATCCTCCTCACCAAGTAGTCATCATACTGCACTATCTTACTTTCTTTATCTAATCTTGTTGCATCTACTTTCATTTTTTTTCCCCCTCTGGATTTTTCTTGGATCCCATCAACTATCGTTTCTCAGTACATCATTTTACCTTAATTTTTTTAGTTCAGATTTGTCTAAAATGTCCTAGCTTTAATTTAAGCAGCCACTGCTGCCCTGAAGATTTTTCCCAGGATTTGTCTCCTCCCAGCCGTCACAATAGTGTGCTATGAAGCATTAATTCATCAATGCCCAGTCATTCTGGCTTCATCTGTTCATAGAATCATATTCCTCTTGCATCTCACAATGTTTCATCTTTATTTTGTTGTACCAAAGACCAAAGTGGTCCCATCTTTAGTACTGGAATCTACTGGGGTGACACCTGCTGCAGTGTGCCTTTGCATCACCCCGAAATTGTTGCTGTGCTGAACTCTTTGTTCAGCTTTATTGTGTTAGCCCTAATTCCTCAAGTCACCTTGAGGTGAATTTCACCAGTTTTACAGCAACAACTTTCCTCTTTGAGTGTTAAATGGATTTCAGTGATAGTTTAGGGGTATGCAATTTTTTTTCACTCCCCACCTGAGTTACGGAAAGTTCTGTGGGGAAACTAACAAGTACCAGAAGTCTGTAATCTGTGACAGAACCTTATCTGGAAAGAAAATTAATGGAAAATATTTTATTTCATACAATCAAAAATACAGAAGGGAAAATCAATATTATTGTTCCTATCCTGAATGTAAATAACAGTAAAAATTGAAGTGATAGTAGGTGATAAATCATTTTCTACTACAAAATCGAAAAAATCAAAACACTGAACACTTAATTGTTGACCTGAAGGGTTTATAGAATCCTTTAGAGGTAAATTTAATAATGGTCTTTTCTGTTCACATCTGAGTACTGGCAATAGTTGAAATTGTAGTGGGTGATCATCTGTATTCTGGCCTCAGTTATATTTGAAAATGTGTTATCTCTTCAATTCAATCCCTTTGTGAAATGGTTTAGGCTTTTGCGATCCTTTACAGTATCACTGTTAATTCTGCATCTGCCAGGGCAGTGGTGTCAACTGTGTGGATTTTCAACATTTACTCTTAATATTAAAAAGGCGTCAGGGCAGAAGAATGACAATATTTGGTAGTATCAGAGGTTCTAGGGAAAATGCTGTACTACACTGATAAACAAGATTTAGGTAGAACTATTCAGGTTTGCCATGGGAAGTGATTGACTTGGCAATCCGAATTTTCTTCATGTTGATAACAACTGATTACGTTACTTCAGGACTCTCTGCTCTAACAGAACATTCCAAGAGCAGATGGTGATCAGGGATTGAATTCTTCATTGTCTTTTAAGGCTGTAATGTGTCTCTCACTCTCACATCGGCTCCAGTCAAAAATACTTGCCAGCACTGCAGCTGGGCCAATGACCTTCAGGGGAGTGCACGGGCTTCTACTCTTAATCCTAAAATCAAGGGAGTTGAAGTGAATATGTTTCTGTTAAAAGCAAGAAAAGGAGTCTGGAAACAATCTTCCAGGATCTATGAGGGGGTGTCAAGAAGATGAAGCTAGGCTTTTTCCTGAGATGCACAGCAGAAGAATGAAACAGTGGCCCTAAACTGAGATGAAAGATTCGGTGTAACTGAAAGGAAAAATTTCTACTCTGAAGATAAGTACAAATTGCATACAGGAATAGGTTGCCCAGAGAACCTCTCTCCCTGGCAGTATTCAAAACCTGATGGGAAGGCTGCACTCCCAAGACTCCCTCCCTCATAAGTGATTCTGGGACACTTTGGGAGACACGGGTAGAGTGAGTAGGTATGTTAGAACCACTGTACAAGTATCTGTTGAGAAAAATTTGGAATCTCCTGGTACAGAAGACTGTGGCCACATTCAGAATTAGTGGTTCTGTCCACTCTGATCTCTTTTCATGTTTTTGTTACCTTACAAAGGGAAATTTGTTGTAGTCTCTCACATAACCTCACAGAAGAAAATACTGAAAGGAGAAATGATTGCTATCTCTGAATGCACTGAGTAAATGCCAGGGAGATAAACGGTCTGGTTAAGCTCAAGGCCAGTGTTAGAAAAAGAGTAAATTGCTTTAAACCACTGATGGATAAATTTCCATCAGAAATTACGCCATCCAAAGAGAACTGGGCAAACTTGAGAAGTGGGCCCACAATCTTCCTCATGATATTCATCAAGTCCAAGTGCACCTGTCCCAGTCATAAATAGAGACTGGAAGAAGAAATTAAGGAGAGCAGCCCTGGGGAGGACCTGGGGGTGCTGTGGGTGAGAGGCTGGACATGACCCAGCCATGGGCACTCCCAGCCCAGGGAGCCAAACGTGTCCTGGGCTGCATCCAGAGCAGTGTGGGCAGCAGGGGAGGGAGGGAATTCTGCCCCTCTGCTCTGCTCTGCTCTGGTGAGACCCCACCTGGAGAGCTGCATCCAGCTCTGGGGTCCCAGCACAGGAGGGACATGGACCTGTTTGAGTGAGTCCAGAGGAGGCCATGAAGATGATCAGAGGGCTGGAGCACCTCTTCTATGAAGACAGGCTGAAAGTCTGGGGTCATTCAGCCTGGAGAACAGAAGGCTTCAAGAAAACCTTGGAGCACCCTTCAAATGTATTACAGGGGGTTATGAAGGAAGGAGAGGGACTTTTTACATGGGCAAATAACAACAGGACACGGGGCAGTGGTTTTAAGCTGAAAGAGAGTAGGTTTATTAGATATCAGGAGGAAATTCTTTGTTGCAAGGGTGGTGAGACACTGGAACAGGGTGCCCAGAGATGTTGTGGATGCCACATCCCTGGAAATGTTCCAGGTCAAGTTGGACAGGGCCCTGACCAACCTGGTCTAGTCAATGGCATTCCTGCCCATGGGATTCTATGACTGTGAAATTAGAAGGAAAGGTCCCTAATCATTCTTCTGGTGAGATGCCACAACAGCTTTACAAAAGGGAAAAATGTGGAAGAGAGGGGCAGAATCAGAGCTCACTATGCTGATTTTACATCCTCAACTCTATTCCCACCAAAAGTGAACACAAAACTTTTAAAAGTTGTTAATATGTAGGCATTTTGTTTCCAACTGTCCTTAATTTGCTGGTTTTTAAACATGAAGCCTGACAGCAGCATTAATCAGTTCGAACCTTCAGTCACATGAGCTATCCTGGTCTGTGATCAGCTTCTCAGCAGTGCTGGTTTGCAAACGGTGAGCATGAGTTCCAGCCCTGGCCATGGAGTCTGTTTCACAGATGTAGCTTCCGTTTTGCATTTTATTTGCTATACCTGGGAATACACTGTCACCCCTACTATCCTCGCAGGTAAGCGTAGGAAGTGTGCATTCAGTGAGTGGGGTGGATCAAGGACTGGCAAAGTGTCAGCTCAGAGGGTTGTGATCAGCTGGAGGCCTGTAATCAGAAATCTGCTGAGTCCAGTTTTATTCAACTTGTTTATCAGTGACCTGGATTAAGGGATAGAATGTACCCTCAGCAAGTTTGCTGATGATATGAAACTGGGGGCAGAGGCTGATACAGTTGAAGTCGGGGCTGCCACTCAGTGGAATCTTGATAGGCTGAAGAATTGGGTGGAGTGAAAACTTACGATGTTCAAAAAGGGCTAGTGAAAGATCCTGAACCTAGGGAGGAATAACCCCCAACCCAGGTTGGGGGCTGACATCCTAGAGAGCAGCTCTGCAGAGAAGGGCCTGGGAGTCTTGGTGGATAATAAATTGTGCATAAGCCAGCAGTGCCCTTGTGGCCAGGAGGGCCAATGGAATGCCTTGGGAAGAGTGTGGCCAGCAGGTCAGGGTAGGTGATCCTGCCCTTTTACTCAGCTTGGTGAGGCCACTTCTGGAGTGCTGTGTCCAGACAAATTGCTACTGAAGAATGTCCAGTGGAGGCTGCAAAGATGATCAGGGGTCTGGAGCATCTCTCTTATGCTGTGGGAGCTGGGCCTGTTTAGAGCAAAGAGTGAGAGACGATCTTGTTAGTGCATATAAATATCTCAAAGGCAGATGCCAAGAGGATGGTGCTGGTCCCTTCTCAGTGGTGCCCAGCGACAGGACAAGGAGCAATGGCCATAAATTAAAACACAAGAAATTGCATCTCAACTTGAGGAAGAACTTCTTTACACTGAAGGTGGCAGAACACTGGAGAGGCTGCTCAGGGAGGTCGTGTAGCCTCCCTCTCTGGAGGCATTCCAAACACTACTGGATGCATTCCTGAGTAACCTGTTCCAGGTGACCCTGCTGCAGCAGGGCCTTTGGACTGGATGATCCCCAGAAGTCTCTTCCAACCCTAACAATTCTGAAATTCTGAAATCTAGGCATTGCTTTCATGTATGCCGTAAGAAATCACAGATATCTAAAGGTGGTTTAGCAATCAGGGCGAATGCACTAGTGTGAAATTGTATACCTTTGGCTAGTGATGCTACCAGTACAGAATAAATGTAAGCAAATGGTAAAGCAGATTAATGAAATCTAAGCATGTGCTGAAGCACTTCATTGAACGGCGGTCTGCAGATCTAAGTATAGTTACCTCACCTGGTATGTAATTCAGAGTTCAGATGTCTGCATTTTCCCATCCACATGACAGCCAGTGGTACTTCACGGGGAGTATCAGCATTTCTGTGGCATCAACATCTGTTTCTGAATGGTTAATTTTCATTAAAAGTTCCCATCCTTTGTTAATTGAATTATGGCCTTCAATTTCAGCAGTGACAGGTACCTGAGGGAGAAGAAGGAGCTGCACCCTGAGGGGAATCCTTTTATTCTGGTGAAAGAATAAATTATCAGATTGAAGAATAATTAGCTTGCAGAATTCTCTTCTACTAACCACAGTGTTGGCAATGAAATGTGTCCTTGTGTTTTGAGTCTGAGGTTTTCCTACCTCATAACTTAAGAGTTTTAGATACAAGCAGTTAAAAGCTGCACTGCAGTAGGTATATTCCCGTCAATAATGGGGGCACATTGTTCAGTTCTTTCTCTGATATCGTTTTTCTTCTGGGGCAGGGAAAAGAGGAAGACTCTCCGGTAAAAAAAAAGAAAAAAAAAAAAGGTATGTTTTTCTTACATTGTTAACCACCAGCAGTTTTTCCTCAACTGGGGAATGCATTTCAGAGTGAAGTGAGAGCAGCTGAAGATCTGGAATTAGTCTTCTGTGGCCGGGATGGCACAGACTGTCTCATTACCTGCAAGCTTGGTGACTTTTTTAAGGAGGAGCTGCTTGTCTCCTTCATGTTAGAGAAACCTGGGAACTGAGAATAAAACTGATAAGATATTCAGTCTATCCAGGGTATTGACTGAAGCTTTAAAGCAATTAGAAGATCACTAAGGGAGGATTCAGTAGGTCTCTGAGGGGCCAGTATATCTCTGCATGAAGTCCTAGACCCTCCTGTCCATTCATGATTTTGTGGGAGTTATTTCCACGTGTTGTAGGTGTGTAAGCCACCACATGCAGCCTTAACCCTCCCATGCTTAATGGTTCTTGATATCCTTTAGGAATGTGGAAAGTCTGGTGTCTTCCTGTTGAGTGAGATGGATGGCCACAGGCAGAACTCTTGAGTAGTGGCCTGAGTTACCATAAACAAATCCAGCTATTCTGATGTGCAAGATTGTGTATGCCACAAAAGAGGTGCACTTCAGAACCTGTGCAGATAAAGGGAGTAGCTCATCATCCCTATTACACATATTTCATCAATTTTCTGTAAGCTTAATGATGTAACTGAATTAATAATGCCTGTGTCATTTCTTGGTCTTTCATCTGTCTGCCTTCTGGATCTCTTTTCCTGTTCACAAGTACTTGTTGAAACTACAGAAATATCAGGGCAACGTATAATTTCCAGTTTATCAATAGTAATGTCCTTCATGAACATCTCTCTCTCTTTTTAATTCTCTTTTGTACATAAACCTATTTCCAGATTACTGTACTAAATGCATTCTGTGTCTCTTTAGGGGACAGGTATTATGAAACTATTTTAAAAAACAAGTTTTCCAGCAGTAGCGTAGGAATTTTTTAAGTATTTCGCGTATGGAAGCCCACTGAACTGTCACACATATTCCTAGAAACCTCTTAAGGAGATAAAATACTTAAACATTCTCCTTTTTTATTCCGAGTCATCTGAGGAAGTGAAGCAGTTTTAGTTATTTAGTGCAGTCTGTCAAAAGGCAGAGAAGCTGTGGTGCCCCATCCCTAGAAGTGTTCAAGGCCAGGCTGGATGGGGCTTGGAGCATCCTGGTCTAGTGAGAAGTATCCCTGTCCAAGCCACAGCCATCAGATAATGAAGTGAATACAATTGCTGATTTCTGTAGCCCTTGGAAACCCATGCATGGTGATGTTGAAATCTCTTATCCTGAAAGACAGTAGGAGCTCGTGTTTCTGGGACAGCCTGAGTCAACCCCTGCAGTTGAGTGAAGCTGACGCCCTGCTGGTGTCTCCTCCTGCAAGGCCATGCCTGCCAAATGCCCACATCTGGTTGCTCCCATGCAAACTTCACTTTCAGCTGGGGGAGTGAGAACAAGATCATTTCTCCTTGAAGTTTGTCAGTATTTCTCCATGGGACTCTCATTTTAACACCACTGTGAGGTGGTGATTTAACACCACTGTTTTATAATTGGACATTTTTTTCCCATCTGAGGGATAAAAATCCAATGTTGAGTCAGCAAGAGCTTACCTGAAGCTGATTGTTTTGAAAACTCCTACTTTGTAGTCATCTTGGAGAGGGGGAAAGTGAAGTAAATCTGAAAATCATCTTAGTATTTTAGACATGCTTGATAGTGGCCTCTACAGTGTTATATTGTATTGAACTGTCGTACCATGATTCCTTTCCTTCAGCCTGTACACCTAAAATCAGGTTACTGTGGCTATGTGTGTTCTCAATAGTTTTAATTGTTCAGGGTAACTGATGTAAAAACTCTTTGGTGGAAATAGTTATTTTAAGAAGAATCCATAAGATGACAAATAATAACTTGCCTTGCTTTTCATACAGGCTCTGATCTTCCATTAGTGAATCTTGGCCTACATGTCATGTCACAGTCTTTAGCTGGATCTCAAGGTATATTACTCCTAGATTACAGAGGGAGAGAGCGAGACAAAGGCATGAGGAAATGAAAGTATTTGCTCAAGTAATCAGGGAGTCAATACCATACTGAACATTGAATCCAGTTTTCCAGGTTTCTATCTCCAGTGACCTGTCAACTGGGACCTGTTTCCTCCTTGGTGCTTGTGACTTTATTAGGAGTCACCTTTAGATATGATGGAGATTTTTACTTAAAGTGCTTAATCCTTTCAGAAAAATCACAGAAGCTCACTTTTCTATAGTAGTCAAAAACTCATCCTAACTTCCTTAGGAGAAATTGTGAAGAGATGGATTTCTATAAATAATCTAATTTCTTAAGAAGCCTGAGAAAAAAAATCTTATTATTGAATCTGAGAATGCCATGGCTTAGAGGCCAAATATATATATGTGCCAATTATAACATCTGATTATTTCTAATGAACAATATATCCAGGAAAAAAAAAGAAACAAAGAGCTAGTCTGTGTGGCAGACAATTATTAAAAATAATAACTTCTACATTTTAACATCTTTCAGCTTTCTGCCCATGTGCATGACCACTGTGCCATCCAATAAAACATTTCTCATCTCATCGGAATTTTACAGGTTCTATTTCAATTGTCATAAGAAAAAGCAGTTCACAAGAGACATAAGAGGATGGATGTTTGCTCCCTCCTGCCTTTTTGAATGTGTTAGAAATGTGTAGGTTAGAGATGCAGAGGGGAAAATGACTATAGCTATCACAGTCTTTCATAGGCGAGTGAGCAAAAGAAAATCCTAGGGTATCACATGATAGAGCTTACAGCAACATTTGTTCTCATTCTCTGAGGTGTCTACAAAATACATATATCATGTCCCAGTACAATGAGCTGTCATGAGCACAGCTTACTCAAGCATAGCAAGAAGTTGTAGCTCCTTCAGTATGTAGCCAGACAAAATTTAGTGATTGGATGGACAGGCACGTTTTCCCCCTTTTTTATCCAAACTAATCTCTAAATGTAGATGTTGTATAAATCCCTAAGCAAGTAGCTGATTCTTTCATTTATTGGAAGAACTGCTGGTCTATGTTTTTAGAGAGGCCAAGTTTATTGAAATTAGTTTAAAAATACAGAGTTGAATGCTTATTCACCACAGTTGTGTAGAACTAGCATACATTTCTTTCTTCTTCCTGAAATTAAGACACTTCAAAAAATTATGTGTCAGATAAAGTATATGAAGTGTAGTGTTCAGCATAGGGAAGCGACTGAATGCGCTATGAGAAAATCAGAATCGTGCCTGTCCTTTTATAGGGAGAAGGTAGAGGAGGTTTTTAAGTGTTGGGTTAGGTCTGTAATCTAGGCCAAGTTAGGCAGTAACTTTGGAAATGGAGCACAAACATTTGTACCTAATGTGCTACAGGAGGGAAATTAGTGAAAAGATGCAAAGAGAAGAGAGGCAATGCAGATCTTGCAAGTTGTATATGGACTGGGGAGTGCTATGGACTGTAGTGAGGCTATAAAAAAAGAGCATTAAATTAATTACATGAAACTGACAGAGTAATGATACGGTAATTATTTACTGGGATAAAAATTTTTTGTCCTATTGTATCAATTAGGAAAAGTTTCAAGATATGCTCATAAGCATTTATCTGGATCCATGGAAGATTGAAAAGGAGATTGAAATGATCTCTAAGTTCATAGCAGAGTATCTGTTACACACACACACTCACACTCACTCACTCTGCTTGTGTTGACTGCTTCCCCAGGCAGGATTTATTCATGTCAGGAACAAAATTATAGAAGAGGGTTCTTCTCTGATTTATTTGAGAAAAATGGAATGATTCTTTGAGATTCATTGCTTTGGGTTTTGGTTGTGATTTTATGTTAAACCAGTGCAAATATTCACCAGTACACTTATAGTACACTATGGAGCCCAGGCACTGTGGCAAGTACAGACAGGGCTGGTGTGGCAGGTGGAGACATAGCCAGCTAGGAGACAGCCACAAAATGATCAGAAAGGAGTCAGAAAGCAGAGGGAGATACTCTGGAAGGATGACTATTTCTCCTACCTGAGCTCTGTTTCTGCATCACAAAGCAATGAGTTTCCCAAATGAGACATAAACAAACTCTTCCATTTCCAAAAACAAAGGAGGTCGTGCAAAGCATCCCAGTCTTTTCAAAATGGGCTATAATTGGTACTAGCCAGAGCCTTAATATTCATTACCTGTAATTGAGGGGCAAATAAAAAGTGTGATTTCTTTTCTTCATACTAAGAAATATTCCAAGGAAATAAACAGAATTGCTTCCAGTCTGTTCATTGCAATTGAATGGCCCTGGTCATAAGTGAGGGTTAAACAAATGCAAAGTAAAAGGCAGAGCTTCTTAGAAGTAATTTTGTCTCTGAGCAACTGATGTGATTTCTATGAATAATCATCACATAAACATGACACATCATGTAATACATAATGAGGAGAGTTTGGTTTAGAGATTGTAGGTCTGTATGTTTGACTATAAATATATCACAGTTAGACATGTATTTCCCCCTTCCAAAACTCCTGACATTTTTTTCTGCTGTGTGGGTGGGTTCTTACGTACCTGGAGAAAATTGCATAGTTCTAAAAATTGAAAGCTATCCAATAAAGAACATTTAGCCTAGTTTCATTATAGACCCATAATGTGTTCTCAAAAATGGAACATGATTTTTGAATGGGGTGTTATTAACCATAGTGTTATAACTCTTATGCTCCCAGGAGTATGATGAATGGATGGATGGATGGATGGATGGATGGATGGATGGACAGTATATTCTTATAAGTCATTTGGGGATGGTGTGCCCAAATGTGCTAATTTTTTTATTGTTATGGGAGAGAAAAAGCAATATAATGATATTCCTTGGAAATTACTTGAAGGCTACTCTGAACTGATTGATGTTTCTGCTGGTTAAAAAGGGTGTTTCCATTTTATGATATTAAGACAGATAAGATAAAAACTGAGTAGGTGTTTTAAAATCCAGCTTTCATCTTGATAGAAGTGCAAAGATGAGTCTGCTCTTGTAATCTGTAAAGTAACAGAACTAAAACACTCTCAGAGTCTTCTCCAAATGTCCGTCTGTGTTTTTTAAGAGAAAAAATAAATATAATATTGGCTTTACAACAGAAATATGCCAAAGATATACATCCTAGAAATATATGCATAACTTCAGAATTGTGTACTCTGCCACTTACTTCATTAGAATTTTTAAAAGATTTAGTTGTTCCATGTTTGACGCTCTGGATCTAAGGCATTGCTCAGACTAACAGACATTTTATGCATCAGCAGGAAAATGTGTGTGTTTATGAGAAAGCTAACTGGAAAGTGGGAGGAGACTATTAAGCACTATCTGAACTTTTGTGTCCACACGGATGAGAAATCTTACACTTCTCTAAAACTCTTGCTTAATTCTACTACCCAGAAGAATGCAGCTCTTTGCAGGGGGACAAGACCTCATTTGCAGGAGTTAAATTTTCAAAAGGCTACCTGAACCCTATTATCAAACATTATTCCTGACCTCTCAATTGATTTAACTTAATATTTTAGCAATATCAGAAATAAGCACCTGCATTTCTGTATGTGTGAGCACTGAATGGTGAAAACCAGATTACTGCAGTTGTTGAGAATGGATGAGGAGCAAGTTTGATTCCTTATTGCTCTCCTGATTGATATTTATGATGGGTGGGAAATGTGGGTGTATTTGTGTACACAGGTAATAAAACCATGTAGACTTTTATAATAAGGCATTGAGTTTAAAAGCATTTGTGAGTTCATCAGTACATAACCAGCGATGTTTTGAGAGGGTACACGCAGAACACATTCTGGTAGAAAAACATTCTCTTAGATAGCAGACACTGTATATGTCATGCATTTTTATTATTGCTTCCATATTCATTGAAGTTTAAGGCTTTAAATGACTTGTCAAAATGTTATGCCAAGCTGAAAAACATTGCCTTGATGTGCTGTAGCGTAGCAAGTCTTATTGGCACTTTTAGCACTCTCAGTAGTCAAGAAAAAGCCCGACATTTTTCAAGTCACTTGTATGTTTGTCTCCAGTGTGCACTTCTCATTTTTCTTCATTCTTGATATATTTTTCAGAATCTTATACTTTTCTTATGTAACTCTCATCTAAAATTTGATGGGGTTTGCTTGTACATGGTCCTGGTTAGGGAAAGTCAAGTTAGATCTGAACTTTCTCCAAGTTCTGGGGAGGTCAGATTAGAGGTTTAGCCCAAGGCCATCCCTACTTTTTCTTTTATTTATGAATAAGAGGGATTTGTGTAGGCTTGAGTCTTAACATGGTTTGACTCATGTTGCTCTTGGGACAAATAGAAAAATATTCTGAGAATAAAGACAGTAAAAAAAAAAAAAAGGCAGGGAGTGAGCAGAGTGGAAAATAGAGAAAGAAGAAATGAAGGCAAAAAAGAGAGAATCAAGGTGTGAGAAATGTATTCCCTGTGTGCTTGTGCATAAACCATATGCCCAGTAGGATTTCTTAGCAATGGGTAGGAGTTTGGGGTGCTTTGTAGATATGATACATTGTAAGTAAGCACCTGCTTCTAGCAAATGAACTTTGACGGTGGCAGTTTCTTAGTTTTTAAAGAATATAAAGAAGCTCTTAAAGGAATTTTGAGGCTTGAGTCTGGAGTAGAAATGGGTAGGGAAAATGTTTTGCAGGGAGGATGGTGTATCGTGCCTTTATGTAAATACCTTGCATGTATTACACTACAATACAAAAATTCTGTTTGATTCTAAAGATCATTATTTCAGCTGTCTATAGATAATTGTATAGGACCAACTAGGAAACCTAACAGTGGTTTAGACAGTTGGTCGACGCATCTGAAATAAGAAAGAAAAATACATGAAGGAAAGACAGTGATGGTGGCATTAGAAAAACAAATGCTCCTATTTTTAAACAATGTCCTAAAGCCATTATTAACATGTTTTCAGAAAATGTTCAGTGTGACTCACCTGAGCTCCCACTGGACACCAGGGAATGTTAGTGATGGTGATATTAGTGAGAGTAGAAGCAGGGGGGCACTGAGTGCACTTTAAAACACCACTCTGACTTTTCTCTGATGTGCAAGAAAAACACTGTGATAGCATGACCTACAGCAGACTTTCTTTCTAGTGGCAGCTCTGCTCTGCGAGATCTGTAAAGAGGAACCTTTTGTAGTAACAGCCCCTCCCTTCTCAAGAAAAGTCTTTTCTGCCAGAGTTTACCATTCTCTGAAATATATCAGACCTCAAATAAATATCAGAACTGTTAGGTATATTTACACTCTGGTTAGCAAAACTTAATTTAAAAGTAAGAGCAATTTTTACTGGATCTACTTATGTTAATGACTTAGGAGTGCTCAAATAAGTTTTTATTATTCTGGAAACAAACTAAATGCATTAACTTTTGTTTTGTGCTTGTCTCTGCCTAAAGCAAATTTTTATGGTCTGGTTAGGTTCTCTTGAAAACAGGCTTTTATAAGTAAATACTCATGGATGATTAACCATCCTAAAATAAAACTGTTGTCAGATGTTTGAAATGTGTGGTGCATGAGAGAGAAGGTATGTACATGGTGACCTGAAAGCTAATTTCTTCATTTCAGTGCATCTGCAATAATTAGTAAAACTGAGGCACCTGCAGGACTTCCAAGGACTTGAGCTTGGGGAAAGCATGTCTTTTTAATTTAGTTGGTTCTGGGGTTTGGAAGCAAAAAAAAGTTGTGGTGTGGTGAAGTGGTTTCCTAACTTTTGCAGAGTAAAAGTAAGGATGTCTTAATCAAAGCATATCTTTCAAGACAAAGAATATTTTTAGAAAGTTTAAGTGGAACAAAGATCAACCGAAGAAATGGTACATGAAGAGACATGGAGGAAAAGCCTGTAAATTAGTCTACGGAAAATGTTTCTATATGTTCTTTTACTGTACCCATCATTACCAATATAAATATAAATATAAAATACCAATATACTTCTGGCTGGTTACTTGTCACTGTAGGAAGAAACAATTGCATTTTGTAAATTGACCTTCTTAGAGTGGCATCTTAGTTTCAAGAGAAATCTCAGTTTCAGATAAGCATTTTGCACGTTAATTTGGCTTTCCTCTTTCATTTTTATTTCAAGCAGCATAAAGTCTGTAATTAAAGCAATTGACTTGGTTGGATAACTTTGTAACTGACAAGAGACTGTCCTTTTTGACCTTCATTTTAATATTGAAAAATCAGGAAAGATGAAAAAACTTCTGCCAAAGAATGAATAAAAGATGGTTTGGAATGTATCCTTTTTCAATAAAATAGCAATATTCTAGATGATCTATTAATCACTAATAACTGGTCTATCTTTTTGGTGGAGAAAGCAAATAATTTTTTGTGACCTTTTATTTCTGTTCAACTTATAAGAGAATCTCAATTTTTTAATTGTTTTCATCTTCTGCTTTAGAAGTATTAGACCTCACTCAGGAAGATGTAAAAGTTTGAGTTGCAGTTTTCCCCCCCTAGTATGTCCCAGTTTCATGAGCCTGTTTTTACACAGGAGTAAGAGGAAAGCGCAGACATCTGAGGTGCAGTGGCTCAGGCTCCCTGGATGCCAGGAGGTGACCGGGGTGCCTGGCAGCCCAACCTCTCCCACAACCCCAGCCCAAGCGCTGGGCACCTCCCTGGGGATGCAGCAGGACAGGGAGTGAGCCCAGGAGGGCAGGGCCATGGGGACCTGGTGGCACTGGGCCAGGTGCTGATAGCCCCGTGTTCTGGGCCGCAAGCAGAGTGGAGGAGCCCCAAGGGGCTGGGCAGGCACAGTCAGAGCTGCCACTGCCTTAGAACCCCAAGAGCATGATGTGGAGAGGGTTTAGTGTTTAAAATTGTGTTTGTCAGTGAGTTCACCTGAAAGGGAGTTCCTGGTGCTTTTATTTACTGTGTGAATCAGGCCCTGCCCTCTGCATACGCAGCTTTGCCATAAAGGACCCCAGCCTAGGACCCACTTCTGTTTGCTGGTAAAAATAAGGTTGGCTCCTTTTCTCAGCCTTTTTGGGCACTGGAGTACAGACAAAGTGTTGTGAGAGGTGGATGGAATGTGCAAAAGCTGCATGACTGGTGGTGACAGAGGCTGCATTGCCTTGATGACAACAAGTACGTTTTCAGGCTGATTGACGTTTTGCTTACTTCCTTTGCTTATAGTTTTGTAAAACCTGCTGTTTTTCAGGCAATGGAAAGATATTTTATCAGGAATGTGAGCCATGGGTCAAAAGAGCTATTTACACAAGAGATTAAAACTGAGCAGGCCTTTGCTGTGCATGGAAGTATAAGGTGCAGCAGCAGTAGTGTGTTTCCTGGCATGCAGAGGCAATTACCAATAATCTTGTTTGAGTATGAAAATGAATAGTCATTCATGTTTCTCAGAGTAGGTTTGGGGTTTTTCTTTCTCATTTTCCAGTGGCTGAGGGAGCTCTCCCCATCATGCAGCTATTGTGGAGCTGATCTTTAGACAGCTGCAGAAAAAGCATCCTGGAGTGCCTTTTTCAGCATCTTGTTAATAATAGCTAATCTGAAAGTAGGAATGGATTGAATGGTTATACACATATCAGCTGACTTTCTTGTTTATACAGGGATCCCTGTGAGACTTTTTTTTTGGGGGGGGGTGGAATTTAGGTTTTAAATTAAAAACAATGAGCAACTCTTCTTTGGGCTAGGCAGGGGCTACCAGAATTAGAAATGTAAATGCACTGTAAGGGTCTAGGATGTATTGATTTCCTCATTCTCCTCAAGTTAGCTGAAGTCTCTGCAGCATATTTCAGTAGTAATTCAAATCCATGATTGCTGGATGAATTTGTGGAAGTAACAAAAAAAACCCCTATCTTTCAGCCATTTAAATTTCTGGTAAAATACTGCCTTGCAATGAAATGAAGATTTGGCCTGTAGTGTGCTGGATTTTAGTTGTGCTACATAACTAGACCCATTACTAGTCACATAAACTGAGGCCAACTGCATGTCAGTAATCTGCAGAAGTCATTAATGAGATTTTTGTGGAAATGGTGGAAATTAAACATGATGAGATTGATGGTTATGGGCATTTACAGTATAGTCTAGTCACTGAAACATAGAATCTTTCATTCACAAAGTCAGAACACATTTGTTCATTTTGTTCTGGCTCTGCAGATGGCAGTGTTAAGAGATTAAGAGATTTTTGGAAATGTCTTAAAATATTTTTGCATGATCATATGAAGGCGGCAATGAAGAAGGAATTCTTGAAGTACAATAGGAATGTTCTGTTTACCGATGAAGCAGAAAGTACTTTAAAATTTTGGGCATGCTTATCTTAATAAATCCCTCTGGTGAACTCTACCTTTGGCTGCTCTCCAGCCTCTCAGTCTTACAGTCACCCAATCTTTTAACCAAAGTCAGAAGCCTTTATTATGGAAGCAAAAGAAATTACTCTTATTTCTCCCTTGCCAAATAAATAGGTGCCTACAGCAAAGAGTTATTCATTTCTCAGGTCTGCAGATGTGATCAGCTGGCAGCCCGACTTAGGAACAGTAGTATCCTTCCGTGCTTCACATTACATATCCCCAGTATATAACCTGTGTTTATTTTTCAGCCCACATCTGTGTTCAGATTAAGCTTCACTGTACAGTGAACCAGTTCAAGATGTAACCAGAATTTCCTCTTTTTACGCAGCATAGCAGCTTATCTTTAACTTAGAAAACATTAGAATTTATCTTTCTAAGCAAAGTTTTTTTCCTTTTCAACATGGGAGTAGTATTTAAAAATGTGTGCAATGTGAATGGGATTATAGATATATATCTGTGTCATAAGGCAGAGGCTTAAGGGCTTTAGACTTCATGAGAATCTCAAATGACATTCCAGATATCTTTAAATATTTAAAATTGCAGATTAAGTGTATTTGCAATTTTAAAAAGGTATATTTCAGTAGTGTACCATTTATCACATGTCCTTTTTGGAATATAGGCAAAAATGGAGTCTCTGCTCCATGGTTCAGAAAAGTTGTACTACAAAAGTTCACCCTTGGTTTTAGAGAGATTGCCCTTCCCAGATTTAACTGCACCCAATTTATAGAATGGGCTGTTGCATGTTCAGAGCTGGACAATCCATTTTAAAAAAAACCTTATTCAATGGATTATAGAGTTTTATGGTAGTGAACATCACATGTGATAACAGTTCTGTATGTCATACCTGCACACACAGCGGAGAGATAAGTGATTCAGAAAATATGCCATATAATTTCAGGTAATACATTCCACTAGATGCATTTACCTCTAATGTTGGAATCTAGGGAAAGAGGGTAATTATTCACAAAACCTGACTGCTTTTGGGAAGTGGAAAAGGGGAAGTTGCTTATGTACATGAGCTTTCCAGTAGAAAACACAGTAGCAGTTGTCCAGAGGTTTAATATATGAACTTGTAGATTGACATTACTTTCAGTGATAGTTAGAACAGTTCATAGGAATATATGATAGGCAAATATTTACTTGGAGCTCTTTCTGATTCCTCTGATTCTAAAAACAAATATAAGTTTTGTCTACATAGACATTTCATTGAACATGCAAGTGAGATATATGAAGTCTGAAAATATTTCAATCTTATCTATACACTTACCTGTATTGACACAAAGTACACAAGCATAGAAAAGAAAAAGATTAGACACCAAGGTTGTGCCCCAAAGTGCTTGGTATTTAAAACAAACTCTCCAGACTTAGAGTGGATTTAAGGCTACCTCAGCTGCAGACGTCAGGAAAAACAGTGGCATTTTTAACTTCACCCATTAGTAGTATAAGATGCAATATCCTGAAAGTAAGCTTGCTGCTTTGAGCATGGAACTTTAACTACTGCCACATTTCTTTTGGATGTATCTGCAGTAGCTCTAGGTTAGGGGTAATAACTCAAGTTAAGGTTTGTGTTAGATCTTGCTCTTTCTTTGTTTTCCAGGATTTAAAAAAAAAAAAAAAAAGGTGAAAAATTATCGGGATTTT
>VZRO01005849.1:1418158-1432719 GCA_013397915.1 Daphoenositta chrysoptera | reverse complement strand
CGGCGTGGGGGGCCGGGCCCGGTGCCCCGGCCCCGGGGCCGCCTCACGGCCGGGGCTGTGCCGGGGCTCGGGGGTGCCGCCGCCGCTGCGTTCAGCTCGGGGATCGAGCCGCCCGTGGGATCGGGGATGTGCCCCGGATAGCGCTTCTCTCGGGGACTGGGGCCGCCTCCGGGATCAGGCCTGTGTTGGGCTTCGCCTCTGCAGAGAGAGCAGTAGTGTCTTGTAAGAAACATCTTAGTAACCACTGAGGCAGTTAGCGTGGTCAGCAGAGGCGCTTGCCCATTTCAGTAACCATAATTGTGCTCCAAACTTCACAGAATCCCGGCCTGCTTTGGGTTGGAAAGAACCGTACAGCGCATCCAGTGCCACCCCTGCCATGGCAGGGACACCTCCCACTGTCCCAGGGTGCTCCAGCCCCATCCAGCCTGGCCTGGGACACTGCCAGGGATCCAGGGGCAGCCACAGCTGCTCTGGGCAGAACTTCATCCTGTGGTGGTGCCAAGACTGAGAATTCCAGGAGATCCCTGGAGCCCCACAGGCCATTCTGCCTCTGCCCCTTGGTGCCCAGCATTTTGCCAACCTCTGCCAGCTGGAATGACTGTACTTAGAGCACATTTTGTTGCTTTGGTTATGAGCAGGAGGGTTTTTTGCCCCCCTCCGCCTCAAACAAACACTCCAAGTGAGGCATTAACATTTCCAAACACACATTAAAAGCACTCAGCGATTTGAGTTGCTCGATTGCCCGAACAAAGCTAACCCTGTAATTTGGCACAGGGTGTCTTGCACATGAATGAAAGCAGGGAGGGAGGATGGTGGGATGTGTTCTCTGGGTTGGACTGCTCTGCTCTGTGTCCTGGAGAAGATGGGGATGAAGGAGGGCAATAACCACAGTGAAATTATTTCCTCTGTTGAGCTTTTCTGAAATGTTTATGTATTTATGTGGCTTGCTTATGTAGCAAGAGGCTGAAGTGTGTCTGAATCGGAGTTTTCCTCTTTTAATCTGCAAGCATGAAGTGAGTGGAGGCATTGCAGCTTTGCAGAGTCCTCCGTGTGAAAAGCTGCACTTCTCAGAGACCCTCCTGCATCCTTGGGAGGGCTTGGATAGGCTTAGTTTGTGTTCTGCTTCATGCAGGAACCTTTCCCCCTTGCAGGAAATTATTTGTGTGGCTTTCCTGCACTTCTCAAAGCCTCACAGCCAGACTCTTCCATGAGTTCTGTTCCCACCCAGCTCTCCTGTGGTTACAGAGCATGAGGAGCTTCCCAGGGCTCCCTCCTGCACCTGCTGCTTCCAGACTGGAATTCAGTTCAGTTCAGACACCCCTTCCCTGGTTTTTTTTCCCCCACAGCTACAGTTGCTAAAGTGATTGACAGATTTGAGGATGAAACCACGGATGACATTTTGCCTGTTGGCAATATCAGGAAAAGAGCTTCAGCCTCTCTCCTGGAAGCTGATAAGAGGTACAGTGGAAAAGCCACATCTCGGAAAGCTTTGCAGGAAGAGCTCTGGGGAGATACTCTGTCTGAAGAAGGATCTGGTAAGAAATCTCATTTTTTCCCTTTTTTTACAGAGACAAAACGTGATGTCAGCATGTGACTGAGCATGGCAAACCTCAGGGCCCTGTTACTGGGCAAGGAACAGCTGCATTTAAGTTGGACACTAAAAAACACAAACCTGAGCTGTTGCTGATGAACACCGCGAAGTGGCACATTTTTCTGCTAATTAATTTAACTTTTTTCTCTCATTTATTAGCTGAAGAAGCATTAGATGACTGGTACAGTGACAGTGAAGGCTCAGCAGAGGAGGACAGTGTTGGCACTAAGGCCAGGGAGAAGCCCAGCAGTGCTGGCAGTGAGCAGGAGGATGACTTGGAGGGTGATGAAGAGGAGGAGCCGTCTGTCGAGGCCAAGGCACCAAAGTTCAGCTTCCAGAATATCACAGACTTCAGGAAGTTTACAGAGGGGATGGACGATGCAGGGAGCAGTGAAGGGGAGGATGAAGGTGCAGATGAAGATGATGCTGACATGGAAGAAGGAAGTGAGGAGGAGGAAGAGGAATATGAGAGTGAAAACCACGACGACGGAAAGGAAACCAAAGATAGTGAAGAAGATGGGGGAGTGCTGACCTTCTCCAGGGGACAGGAGTCTGAAGAAGTGGAGAAGGGCAAAGCTGTGAGGAACCAGCTAGGTTTGTGCATGTCTGCTGTGTGTTTGCCAGGCCTGTTGCCTCGCTGGCAGTGGGAAACCAGCCGTGCTGGGGAGCCCCTCTGCATGGTGAGGTGCTGTTAGCACCCTGCCTGTGCATGCTGCAGCAGCCCCCTGTGTTTGCAGATGTTCTCACAGATCTGGTGTCACTGCTGCTGTAACAGCTCCTGATGTGAAGTGGATTTATCCACTGGCTTACCTGAACCAGTGCTGAATATCCTCATGGGACCAGTGGGCACGGGGACTTCCTGCACTGGTCCTGCTGTGATGCTGAGATCACTTTGTTCCTTTTCATAATGTAACAGCCAAAATGCCATTTCTTCCTGGTTGAGCTGTTAAGCTATCAAACCTCGGTTCGCAGGCTGTCCTTTGGGACAGTAAAGCACAGGGATGGTTTGATTCGTGGGTCACAGAGTTGCAGCTGGGATTTGCTTTGCCCACAGACAGCTCGTGGCACCCATTTTGTGCTGGTCAGTGCATGCAAAGGCTGCCCTGAGCAGGAGTGATGCAGCCCAAAGGAGAGTCCCGAGCTGTGAGGGCCTTCACAAGGAACAAGTGCTTTGTCTTGCTAACTGATTCATTTATTTCCTTTTTGTTGTGAAGCCCTGTGGGATCAGCTGATGGAAGGGAGGATCAAGATGCAGAAGGTGCTCATGACGGCCAACAGGCTGCCCCAGCCAGACACCTACCCCAGGTTCAGGAAGGAGGGGGGACAGGATTTTGACAACGCTGTGGAGAACTGTAAGAGCCCTTTAATCTTTCTCCTTTATTCAGACTCTTATAAACAGTTGGTTTGGTTGTTGCTGTTCAATGCAGAGCTGGGGTGCTTTGTCCAGAGACACCTTGAACCAATTTTGTGCTGGGCCAGGGAATGCAAAGGTTTGCCCAAAGCAGGAGTACTGCAGCCCAAAGGAGAGGGTCAGTGCAGTTAAATTCCAGCTTGGAGCTGCTTCACCTGTTTATTTCTGAGAATCACTGCTAATGACATTAATCTGATGAGAGTTGCAGTAGATTCTCCAGTATGAAGTAATAATATGCAGGCTCCAGTTGATAAGTGCAGAGTACTGAGCTTCAGAGTGGTGTGGGACTGCTTATTGTTTATATTTGGACACCTTTTTTCTGGCCTTGAGGTGAATGCACAGGGAGAGATGTCTGGGTCATCAGACATGACCCTGAATCTTGCCCCTCAGCAAGGCTGGGCTGTGATCCTCTGGCTCAGCCCTGCCCAGGACGTGGCAGCAATCTGCTTACCTGCAGTCACAGCAGGTCAGCTTCCTTCTGGTTTAAAGTTGGCTCTGCTGCTTTAAGTGCAGTGATTAAGGACAAAAAGGCAAACTCCCACCAATCCTGTGCTGACCTTTCAGTGGAACACACGTTATTAATGTCCTTAATGAGATGCATTACAAACTGCCCCAGCTCCATGTTTCATTACAGGTCTGAGATGCAATATCATTAAAGACCTTTAACAGAAACAATGGTTGACATTTTGATATTTCCCATAAGCAAAATACATCCAAGAACATGGAGTATAATGTCCCCAGTGCTGCAGAGGCCAATCCCTCAGTTGTGCAGAGCTCTGAGGGAAACTCCTCTGCTAAGAACTGCTCAGTGATCCCCTCCTCACCTTCTCATCATCTGGGCAGGGAAGTTGTAGGAGTTCAGTCTGATACTCCTCACAGCTTGGGTTTGTGTTCTGTGGTTCATCTGTGAAGACCCTGAGAACGCAGAGCTGGCGTGACCTGGGCAGTGTTAGCAGAGGAAATGCTCTGGCTGAGATGGGAAATACTGGATTTAGGAACATTCTCCTCCTGCTGCCACACTTGTTGTACGTGATGTGCTTCAGCCTTGGACAGGATTTGGGATAATCATGACAAGGACACTGTTTTGGACTGGATGATGCTCTCCTTTCAGGGGAGCCTCAGCACTTCTGTCCAAATCCACAAAATAAATCTGGCACGTTTTCATCACCCTCATTGAACAGGAGGAAATGATTTGGTGTTCCAGTTGCACAAAGGAGTTGATGCCAAAATCCCAGACTCTGGGTGAACCCTTGCAGGATGCTGAAGTCAGGAGGCTCCCAGTGCTCTCAGAGCTCCTGGACAAGAGTGTTTCCAGTAATTTTGCCCAAATCCTTCAATTTCTCATGAAATGTCTGCTCTGTGCTCAGAGGAAGGCTGAATTTTTTGAATTGGAAAATGATCCTTTGTGTATGTTCCTCTTGGGTATCTCCTACTCAGGACAACCCTGTTGTGCTGGAGTATAATTGTGTTAAAGAGTAGACAGTGATTCTCCATCCATTTGCAGTTTTAAAGCCAAACCTGAGTGAAAATGGCAAGGTCATGCTCATTTTCCAGATTTTGAGACTGGAGGTTACAAAACCTCAAGTGTTTAATTTATTATTTTTGTAATCTTTTATGATTTTTTTTTTAATGTTACAGTGTGCTTTGGACAACCTTAGATTCCTGAGATCTCAGGTTCTGGTAGATGATTTACTGCAAAATTGCTTATAAATTGAAGTAGAAAATGTTTTGCAGACCTGGCAGCTTTCAGGCTTCACACCCATTTGTCACCCAGCATTTCCCTTTGTGTATAGAACAAGAATTAATTAGGCTGCACTGCAGGAAAAGTTTATGGCCATAATTTATATAGGATGAATTTCTGTTTAAAGAGACAGCATTGCTTTGTTTGTGCTGTCTTACTTTTTATTTCCCTTTTTTGTTGTTGTTTTTTTTAATCTTTAATTATATTCCAGATTTTTTCTGTCACCCTTTTTACATACAAATGGGAGACCAAACTGTGGTCGTGGAGCTCATGTTTATTCCTCTTTTGCACCCACTGAGAAAGTCTGTATGGTTTTTAGTGCTGAGATCAGAGTGGCTGAGCTCTGAAGGCAGCACAAATGTCCAATGTTTAATGCCCTGCACACACAAACCCTCCCAGCTCACAATTCCAAGGTGCTGCTGCCTGGAGTGGGCTGTTTCTCCAAGATAGATTTGTATTCCCCTGCACTGCATCTTCCAGTCTGGTCCAGGGCTTGAGATGTTGCCTCTGTTTGGGGTCTTGCACGTTCAATTAATGTTTTTCATAATCAATGCAAGTCAGAATTTGCAATCTGCTCCTGATTTGCACATTAAAGAGACCCATTAATTAAAAATTCCAATCCCTGGCATGTTCCCGCAGGATCCCTGCATTATTTACATAGAAAAGGAGTGCAAGGTGCAAGTTTCTGTGCTGTGTCTGTGCACAGATTGCAGGCCTGCCACTCATATTTCACTGTGCTGGGAGGTTGGGAGGGGCTCTCGTGAAATTGTCTCCAAAAATCACCTCAAGGGCAAGGAAGAGCCAAAGTAGAGGTGGAATAAACGTTGGTGGAGCCACATCCAGTGTCAGGAATGAAACAGTTTCAGGGTTTGGGGCTTGTTGTGTTAAATCTTGATAGAATGACCAAAAACCCACGAACAATTGAGGGACAAGGAGGTAACAAGGGCTTTAAGGAATTAAATCTCTTCATCCTCAAAGGCCGTTCTCAGTGCAGGCCTGTAGCTGTGTTGCTTTTTCTTAATAATTCTGGTTAAAAATACTAAAATGGGAATGTTTCAGTGACTAACACTTGATGTTTTCCAAAAAGAGCTGGGAATTCCAGCTTTCAAACAGCAGATTGTGTTATTTTCACTTTGTAGTTGGTGAGATGAGTTAAAAATGTACAGAAACCCAGGTGAGGAAGTTTCTTGCCAGAAACTGGTGGAAATTGCAGGACTTTAAAGGGACAAGGGGCTGTGTGTATTTTCATAAGTGTATGCTCTGCTTTTCCAAGAGTTCAGGAGGTCCCTGAAATGTAAACTGCTCACTGCATTTCTTTGGGGTTTTGGGTTTGGTTTTTTTGGTTTTTTGGTTTTTTTTTTTTTTTCTTTGACTTCATCTGTCAGTGGATTAAGAGAAAATGCCAGAATCCCACATTTCTATTCCTCAGGATAAGCTGCAGATAATTTCAAGAAATGGAGGAAGTAGTGGGTTTGGTAAAAGGAGATATGCAGGGTGTGTGGGGATGGATTTGCTCAGTGAAGGAACAAAAGTGGAGACAACAAATATTAACTTATTTACACTTTGGAGAGCTGTGGTGAAGTTTCACCGAGATTTGTGATCAGTAATAAAATAAACCCAAATAGAGTGTATTACATACAAATTGGAGACCAAACTGCAGTGAGTAATTCTGGATAAAATCCAGTCTGCTGTTGGTACCAGAGAACCTGTTCCACTTCCTGGGAGAGAGGATGTGCCTGGCAAGGCATCCCCCTCTCCCCCTCACCTGGACACACCTGGGTAGGGAACAGCTCTCTGATGAAATGGGATTTACTGACACAGGCTTGGAATTTTTAAGGGAAGCCTGCAGGACTCAGCTGCCAAGAATTCCCTCGTAATTTTGTTATCACCTCCCTTCCTGGATCGCTTTTAAAACTCCAATATATCCACACCTCCATCTGGAGATGTTAATGCATTAACACAGAGCGGGGTGAGTGTCACAGGGGAGGGGGAGGAACTGAGGCACAGGCAGATTACACAGTTTCCAGAGGCATAGAGCAGTTACAGGATTAATTGGTGCTAGGCAAGATCATGGACTTAAATATATTCTTGCTTTGAAGATTTCACTGGGAGCCTGCACAAATGTGTGACATCAGAACTGGGTTTCAAGCCTGAGTGTAAATTATTGTGATCAGATCTAGCCCACTTAAAACTGGTAGTTCATTTTAATTGAATTGTATTAGTCTGGACACTTTATGAATACAAAAAGCATCGGCCCTGTCAGTTCATGCAGGGCTGAATGTGATTTAAATGGATGTGGATGCAGGTGTCCCCAAATTTCACCTCTCTTCTCTGATCTCATGGAGAATCTGTTCAATTGCTTTTGGGACTGAACCAAAGCCTGTTGACATTAATGAAGACTCTTCTCTCAGCTGAAAGAAATGAATGAATCAGACCTTCTTTTCTAAATTTTGTGCCTTTTAGCTTGTGCTGTTCAGTACTTTTGAGTAGAATTGTTGTCTCCTTCTCATGTATGGGTGTGGTAAAATTATTTAATAGGTGATGTCTATAGCCATGTGTGTTGTTCAGTGGTGATGTCTGAGGTTTATTTGAAATCAGCTTGAAATTTTACTGCAGGAAATGCTGGGACAGCCCCTGGGTGGTGACATGACTCACCTAAACTCCAGCCCGTGGGATTACACCACACTCAGACAGCTTTGCCTACACCCGAGTTTCTCAAGATTAATAGCTAATTAAACTGAATTTAGCTAAATATTTGTGCATGTTAGTCTGTGTACTGCACAAACAAGATGCAGGGAAACAAAGGCTTTAAAAGTGTCCAGACAAGCATGTGCAAATGTCAGCTAACTCGGATTAATTGGCAATTGGGTACCTTGAGATGGAAACTCGGGGCTTGTCATGATAAATATAATTAATGGCCTGGTATTATGTGGGGAGGTCAGTCTGGATGGGCTAATGTTCCCTTCTGGCCTTAATATCCAGATATAACTATGAAATTTCACATTTCCTCTTCCTTTCTCCTCCTTGCTCATGTACTTGGGGACTCGAGGCTGGAAGAGGCAGCAATGTGTGCTGTCAGCTTCTTAGCATTTACAGTAATGTAAAACATCAGTTTTTATAAATCTCATTTTTGCCAGCCCCATCCCCTCCCTGGTTTGGGCTGATATCAAAAGATGATGGTTGAGGCAAATCAGCAGAGCATGAACTTCATGGAAGTGTTTCTCTTTCTCTCCTCCTCAGCTTTCCCCCTCCCCCAGCCCCCTCTAATGAACCCCTGAATACCCAGCCTTTATTCTGTTGTTGCATCCAGTTATTTTCTTTACTTTTAGCAAACTCATCTGTGTCTGATCCTGTTGTCCTTCCTGTCAGATGCTGTAATATTGGAGTGAAAGGGCTAAATTGAGGCTGTTCTGTAACTCTTTGGGAGTCAGCTGAAGCACTGGTGTAGAGGGGGGTGCAGCCCTGGCTCCTTTGTGCAGAGGGAATACAATTTTTCCCTCTGCAAAGGCTGTTTCACCATTTGCATTCCAATGGAGCCCACGAACTGGGCTTGGGTGTGGAGCAGACCTTTGCAGTCAGCAGCAAAGTCGGCCCTTTTCCTACTATCATTTGATAGAATTCCCCAAACTCGCTGTTTTGGGAAGCAGGAAGGGAGCGCTGCTCCCTTCATTTCCTGAATTTGGACTGATTTAGCAGTGCTTTGTGCTGGGATTGAGCTGAGGGCTGTGAGAAATGCAAATGTAACCACACCACCTGTAAAAAACCACCTTTAGCCTGTCATTGAGTCTGGGCTGGCTCTTGGAGCTCCTGTCTGAGGCTCATCAGACAGGATTATTCCTTTTATTTCTGAGCCACGCTGATTTGGGGCCCCAGGACACTCAGGGGTGCCAGGCTGGAGCTGCTGGGATCCTGCCCGCCCCATCTTGTTCCTCCTGAGGTTCCTTCCACACTGGGAATTACATCCAAGCTGCTGTCCAAAGCCCCATGTCTAAGATGTGATACCTGGAGGAATTCCCCCGCCTTCTCCTGGCTGGGAACGTCGTTGTGCTGCTGGGAATATAGAGCAAGCTCCAAAAGTAATACTGACAGACTTCAGAATTATGATACACTGGAGCTGCGGCGTAATTCTTTGTTGAAGAAGTTAGAGGCCTAAAATGTTAAGGCTTATTGTTATTCCGAGTTGATAATCTCTGCCTTGCTTTAATAATTTTTCCTCATGCCTGGATAGCCTGCGAGTTGCACAATAATCACTCACACAGCTTTGTAATCAATGCCCAAAGTAATAGGATTCCGCTGGCCAACGGCAATTAATAAATTTGTGTCTTTTTTAAAACACTAGCAAGTCGGGCCTGAAATACGACTGACTGGCTTTCCTCATTTGCATATTTATTGCAGTGGAAAAATTCTTGCCGAATGATTGATGTTGAGCCTGCCTCTTGAATTCCAAACAGCACATTATTATGAAATGAAAAATGCCGGCCATACAGTTGATTAAAGTTGAAGACAGTGGAATCGGTGTTTTTTAAGATTGTGGGAGAATTAAAGGCATATTTTAATAGATGTTGACAAGAAGTGAACTAACAAAAGCAAAGCAAAGGATTTGCTTGAAAAGATTTAATCAAACGTGTTTGGTGGGGGATTAATTGCTGGGGATGACGAGTGCAAGTGGCTGGCTGCTGGATGTGAATGGGGAGCATTGTTCCGAGGCCAGCGCGTCGAGGGCCATTTTGACCCGGAGTTTAACTCCTGTCCCACAGCCCTTTGAAGGGAGGGAGGATTCCCCCTCTCCATCGAGGGCTGGGATAAACCTGTGTACCTGGTGGAGAGACTCCTCATTATGTGCAGTGATTAAAATAAGAGCTTGGACTCCTCTCCTCCTTTCGATTTGCATAATGGGAGCGGTGTGGTGGTGACACGGGGACGCCGTGGGGACACGGGGACTCTCCGTGGTGGCAGGGGAACGCTCCCAGTATCGTGCAGCTCAGCTTTTGCTCTGCACCCCCTCATTCCAGCGCCAGCATTGCTCCAGCTCTTCTGTGTGAGCACTTCCCCAGCCCGTGAAGGTGCAGGGAGAATGGAAAGCTTGCTGATATTCCTGTGATGCCAGATCCTCAGGTTTAATTGAGGGGAAAAAGTCCTTAATTTCCAGTGTAGGCACGGGCTCTGGAGTGGAGCTGTGTGCTGGGTAGGTGGTGGTTGCTGCTGGTACATCCCGGGAAGGATGTTCCTGTGTTTGGATGCAGTCTGTGGGAAGCACTGCCACGGCAGCACCTGCAAGGTGCCACAAGGAGTGAAAATCCTGGGAGGTCTGCCCTGGTTTTAGGATTTCCTCCCTGACCCCTTGCTCTCTGCTCTGCTGGATGGATGTAGCACGGACAGGGTGGAGCAGTTTGGGGAATCCCAAGGGGTGGCTCTGTGAAGCCATCACACTCCAAATCTGCTGGATGGGTGCACCAGGGTCAGGCGGGGTGCAGGTGCCTGGTGGGGCAGTTCTGGGAATGCCCTTGGATTCTGGGAATGCCTTGGAAAGCCTGGCCTGGCGGCTCCGGGGTTTTCCATGGATTCAGCGTCCCTGCGTGCGGCCGCTCCCGCTGCTCCACGCAGCTGCTGGGGAAGGTGAGATGAGACCCCTGTCATGGAAAAGAGTTCAGGGCTGTTCCTGCATGGGGGGATGTGGGAATGCCAGGCTTGCATTGCCCCTGGCAGCCCATCCCCGTGTGGCAGCTCTGGGATCAGTCCCTGCAGCCGTGTCCCCCGCTCCGAGGGGCTGCCAGCAGCACGGCCAGTTTGTCCATAACCACGGGCATTGACAGAATTGATTTTGTGTGGTTTGAGAGCAGCAGGACAGATTTCATCTCTGGTGGGTCCGCTGACACTTTGATACATGGCAGTGCTATCCCTGAACGCAGCTAAATACTCCAGGGCTGCTCCCAGCCTGGGCAGAGGGCTGGATAAAACCAGGACGTGTGAGGGAGTGTTAAGAGAAAGGCATATTTTGATTTACTGGTGCTGGCTCCCAGCGTTCTGGGGGGATTGATCTGCTGCCTGCTGGATCTGGAACAACTTTTTCCCTCCTGGACATGAAATGAAGGGGCTTCTGTGGACTCTTCAAAGTGACTCTTCCAAGGTAGTGTTTCACCACAGACATTCTAAGTCCCATCTAAGATGGAGTTTATATTCCAACCACACTTGTTATGTTCTTGCTTAGACAAGGAGCAGCATTACAAAAATCCTGCTGGGGGTAGGAGGGTCAGTCAGTGTCCAGTCTCCTTTCAAAATGACCCAGTTTGCATCCATGAAATGGTTTTGGTTTGTGCTGCTTTCATTCACAAATGGGGCCAGACTCTTCCCCAGAGCAGGCGCTGTAAAGACAGAAAAGGGCATCAGAGGAAAGAGAAGATGAAGAGGAGACTGGGAAGAAAACAGTCCCTTCTGGAATTAAATGTGAAATGGATAGGGCAGGGCTAGATGGGAAGAGAGCAGGGGAGGTGACGCTCGGCTTCTGAAGTTGAGTTTACAGCACACTTAAGCAGCCAACAGTAAAAATGAGAATGCCATCCAATAATGCTATTAAATACACAAGAACTGAGAACAGGGAAATTACCCAGCTGTAAGAGGCTCGTGATGAAGCCACTGCCTGGAATAATTAGCCCTCCCACCTGGTTAGACACATGGTCATTGTCTTCCCTGCCCTCTCCAGCCCCTTCACTCCAAATAAAATTGCTCCCCATCCCCACTTCTGTTGGGGTCTGTATCTCATAGCCTGGGGCAGCTTGAGCCTGTCTTTATTTCCTTGCCTGCTCGCCGTGGCCCTGCTATACCCCAGAAGAGCTGGAGTGCTACTCCAGTTGTAATTGCCAGGATCAAAGCTGCCTGGGGTGCATTAGCACTGCTGCTGGAGGAGAGGCAGCAGGGAGAAAATAAACAGTTTGGGAAGCTCTGGGGACATTTGGCTGTGTTGCAGGCAGTGGGAAGGATTTTGCTGGTGTAAGCTGTGCACTCAGGCTAGGGTGGGGGCACTTGGCTTCTGCAAGTGATGCTTTAGCTGCAGACACCTACAACAAATGCATTTTTAAGGGCTTTTGTCTGTTTGTCTGGTGGAATTGTTTTGATGCTCACACACATCTGATTTACAAGTGCAGCAAACCTAATCCGTTAATAGGTTTATATAGAGGAGTTGTCAGGGTGTATCTATAATGAACCACAGGCTCGGGGAGGGTGAGTCCAACAGCTGATCTGCAACAAAAATCTTAAAGCATCTTCTCCTTGACATTGCTGTTACCGAGGTCAGGCCGTAATTTATCTGAAGGTGGTGACAACTGAGCAATATCACAGTGGTAACACACAGGAGATTGAGACCTCTGAGTGTCTGGGCTGATTTCTGCCTCTGTCTGCCTGAGGAAGATTTGCTGTTCACTCTACCCATGATCTCTGTGTCCCCCACTGAAAAGCAGAAATAAGGGAAAAAATAGAGTAGGGAAAAGTTCTCCCTGTTCTTTTGTGCCATGTACAAGGGAAGGTTGGGGAGTTAAGCAGAGCAGCCCCACTGGCTCCGTGGCAGAGGAGGCACCAGGAGGAGCTCTGGGGAAGGTCCCACCTCCTGCTCTCCACACAAATCCACATGCCCTGTCAGCCAGAGTGAGCTCAGTGTAGGTTTTTGGGTAGGGGTGTGCCAAGTGTTTCACCTGGGAGAGCTTACCCTGTGATTGATGTGCAAGGGGACAGTTTGTGCAGGCCTGGGCAAACACTTGTTTCCTGTCCCAGAGTTCTGCTGGGAGGCTTGTTGGTGGCCACAGAAGAACTGTTTTTAAAGAGCAGATGCTGTGGCAGTGTGGAGTCAACCTGTCCCACAGTCAGCTGGAACTGTGTTCTCCTTGGAGAACCCACAGCCATTGGAACAGACATGGATACAGGAAAACTGTCAGCTACAAAAGCCTTTGGATACACAGCATCACATCTGCCTTCGGGATTTGTGTGTGTGAACACCCTGGAGTGCAACTGCTCATCCCAATAAAAATCACGTTCACACCATGTATTGATCAATTTACACCCCTCCACCCCATCTTTTCTTCCCTTTCTCTCTTCCTGAGGATCTCTGGGCCTGCAGTTCTGCTTTTCTGATCAGAATCTTCTCATTAAACTCTCCAGGTCATGGTTTAAAGTTTCCCCCACAGATCAGATCTTGTCACTTGTGTCTCTTGCTTTGCAGGTTGTAAAGCCCTGGAGGCCTTGCTGAAAGTGCTGGTGGAACTTCAGGATGAGCTGCTTTATCAGTACCCAGGCACGAGGCATCTGGTCGATGGAAAGCAAGCAAAAACTGAGAGGTAAATGCAAAATGAGATAAGATCTTTCTGAACCCTGTGGTCTCCGGCAAACAGGACAATGCACAGCCTTCCTGACCACCCTCACCCTGCTGCTGTCTCAGTTGCTGCTGTGTCTGGGTGTCAGACACTCTTACTTAAATTCTTTCTGCCTTGTGGGAAGTCTGGTTTGTGATATTCCTGATAAAGGAGCAGGGGCTAAACCATGGGGCTTTTAACAAAAATATCAGTGTGGTGTGGGCTGGTGGTGGAGGGGCCATCAAGGGCTCACACATTGCCTAAGAGAGGGGCAGGGTGTTTATCCTGCCTGTTTTTGTTCCAGTGAGGATGAAATCCCGAGCAGCAGCGATGAGGAGAGAGTGGAGAAGGCTCAGGAGAAGAGGAGGAGCCTCCCCAAACGGAAGCTGAAGTTTGAGGAGTACCCTGAGTTCATAGCCAAGCGCTACAGGGACTTCAGGACCTACAGGAACAGCATCCTGCAGAAGTGGCACGACAAGACAAAGCTGGCAACTGGCAAAATGGGAAAGGCAAGGCCTGGTTTGTGTGTGCTGACATGGCTCTTGTGGAGCAGGGATCTGGGGAGCAAGCTCAAACTGAAAAAGGGGAATTTTGGGTGGGATACACAGAAAAAATTCCTCCAAGGGGGGGTGGGGAGGCCCTGGCACAGGGTGCCCAGAGCAGCTGTGGCTGCCCCATCCCTGGAAGTGTCCAAGGCCAGGTTGGGCAGGGCCTGGAGCAACCTGGGATAGTGGAAGGTGTCCCTGCCCATGGCAGTTTTGGTGTTCTCTCAGCCAGACACCCCATCACAGCTGATCTCCAGCAGCAAATAAGCTCCAGGAAAATGCCACTGCTGCTGCTGCACGAGCTGTTTGTGGTTCCTACCAGAAGCAGGGCCCTCTGAGGCTCTCCTCCTCCATGAAGTGCACGCTTTAATACAGTGGGTAATCATTTCGCCCAGAGATCCAGGGTCTCCTCACATCTCTGAGCTGGTATTAATCATTGAGAAGTTAATCTGAACCAGCACAGCAAAGGCATTTTATTAAGCCAGGCGTCAACTTGCCCGAGGTTGGGAAGGGAGAGCGAGAGAGAAACAAATAAAAAATCCTCGCAGAAATCCCCGCAACGAGCCCCAAACCCCCTCCTCTGGTAGTGCTGCCTGCTTGTGCAGTGAGATGGAGGGCTGGAGGAGCAGCAGTGTCCTGAGGAGGGGTTGTGCAGTGTCACACCCTGGTGCTGTGCAGGGTGTGACACCCGGGTGCTGTGCAGTGTGTGACACCCGGGTGCTGTGCAGGGTGTGACACCCCGGTGCTGTGCCATGTGTGACACCCTGGTGCTGTGCAGTGTCACACCCTGTGCCGTGTGTGACACCCGGGTGCTGTGCTGTGCAGTGTCACACCCTGTGCTGTGCAGTGTGTGACACCCCGGTGCTGTGCAGGGTGTGACACCCTGTGCCGTGTGTGACACCCCGGTGCTGTGCAGTGTCACACCCCGGTGCTG
>VZRO01005849.1:1388486-1418108 GCA_013397915.1 Daphoenositta chrysoptera | reverse complement strand
CGCCCCCGCGCCCCCGCCGCTCCGCCTACACCGTGCTGGGCAAGCAGGAGCAGCAGGAGCAGCAGGAGCAGCCTCCCCCGGCCCCGCAGCCCGGGCCTGGCAACTCGGTAAGGGGGGTTGTTTCTCTGACTCGTCCCGGGAAACTCTGCAGAGCCATCAGCCTTCAGCGGGCGGTGCGCTCGTTCGGGAGAGGTTGATGGAGGCGGAGGCGTCCGAGTGTTGCTTCCTGGAGGGTAGTGGGTGAGGAAAGGCATTTAAATTCCAGTTTTGTGGTGTTTGCATTACCTCCTGTCTCAGTTCCTGACAGGAGGAAGCAAGGTTTGGGTTGGGATTGTGTCCCTCCTGTGCTGCAGGAAGTGATGCTCACTTAAACCTGATTTTTGAGCTAGTGGCAGCAAAACTTGGTTTTTACTCTGTAGTTTAAAGTCTTTAACCCAGAAAGCCCCTTTTAAAATCCTACTGCATATAACCTACAGAATATGTTAGTAGTAAGCCCGTTATTAATTTAGTATTTAAGAATGAATAAATACTCAATTCTGAGGGATCAGGTAGAATTACTGCGCTTGCAAGATGTATTCTTGCCATTACATTAAAAATATCTGTAGTATTTTGCCAGAAAGACTTTGCACAGTCCTATTTATTTCCCAGTAAAGGCGTCATAAATCTATTTTGGCATTGGCAGTGTTTCTGCCTTGCCTTTAAATGTATTCCTGGTCCTTAAAAGCTTGTTATGTTGGGAGTTTTTCCCCATTCCTTCATATCATCAAGTGTGTTTACAAGCTGCTGCACGTGATGTCTCTGGAGTTAGGGACAGAAATGTGCAGATATGAGCTCTCAGTATTTCCTTGATGCTTCCAGGAAGTCCTCCCTGCCTCAGATTCCAACAGGCACCTGAAGGACATCGATGAGGAAATATTTGATGATGATGACTTTTATCACCAGGTAGGTGATGGTGAATATCTGTTGGAATTATGGCTCCAGTTGGCTTTTAACACTTACAGAGAAAATGCACTTGGTTCTAGGCTCTGTCTTTCTCTTTACCTTTGAAACTCAGGTACGTGTTTTAACCCCCAAAATCTCTGCAGGTACCTCAGGGGACTCTGCTCCCAGTGTTTGTGGTAGGGCTGTGTGAGCTTGAAGTTGCACTGTGGATGTAAACTGGGGCTTGAGGGTGTCAGGGCTGCAGGAGGAGCTGTGCCTGTCCCTGGGGAACACAAGAGAAAAGGCTCTGAATTCTCTGAAGGTGACTGTTCTCTGTGGGCAGAGCCCCCTTAGGAAAAGCAATCCCAGCAGATCCTCAAAAGCACTGAAGTTCCTCTTGTCTCAGCCTAAATCATCTCATTTACCTGCTGAATGGGAGAGCTGCTGGGCTGCTCCAGCACGTCTCTTGGAATGGGGCCAGCTTGGATCCAGGCCAGGTATTCCTTTTATTTGCAAAATTCTTAGAAGCAAGGAACCTGCAGCCAGTGCAGGGAAACAGTGTGTTTGCAGTTTATGTAATAAAGACAGTGCCAGCTGTATGAAAAACTGGAATTGTCACATATTGAGGAATATGTCACTGTAAGTCCTTCTCCAGTGCATGAAAACCTCTGCTTTGATGATCCACACAGAGCCTGAGCTTCAGGACGAAACAAATATCATTATATCACTGGAAAGACAGAAATTTGTGATCTGAAGAGTTATTAGAGTGGCCAGCAAAGTGTTAGGGGAATGGAAGAGAGCAGTTGCCATGTGAGGATGCCAGGCTCCAAATGGTGATGGGAGAGGGCCTGTCTTGTTGGTAGCAGGGACTGAAGGGGCCAAATCTGTTGAGATAATGCTGAGCTGGAATTTGGGGTCCAAGTGGGCCAAAAGCTCAGCTTTGGGGGCAGATTGGACCCTAAGAACACAGAAGGAATGAAGTTGGTATCACAAAATCATGGAGTGGAGAAATAGCTGAGGTTGACAGTCTGAGGACATGTGCAGAGAAGGTGCTTCTTGGCCGTGAAATGTTAAATTTTTAAAAAGAAAATAGCAATAGATGAATGTCCCCATCTTTCTCTCTAATAACTGTAACTGTGCTAAATCGTGATTTCAGAAATATGAGCAGGCCCAGCTTAGCTTCTCCCCTCACTGGTTAATTGGGGTGCTGGGGTTAATCTAAATTAAAACTTAAACTAATAGAGGTCATTGAGGGAAGAGAATCACCTGAGTAAAACAAATGGGTCTGCCAGGCACAACTGTATCTTGGCCATTTCCCAAGAGGGAAGTGGCAGCAAATTGGAGTTGCTGGAGGCCTGGGCAGAGGTGAAGGATGGGTGAGAGGGGCTCGCCGCGGGCCCCTGCGGAAGGAAGCGCTGCAGATTGCGCTCCCTGCTGCTCCAGCTGTGGGAGCAGGACCAGCCGGCAACATCTGGCAGCACAGCCGGGCATGGGTGCCACTCTGGGAACCCCACGGACTGGAAATCTGGTGCTTAGCCTGGCGCAGGCTTTAATCACTTCCCAGTGCTTGGCAGCGGCTCCGACAGCTTCTCCCGGCCTCGTACATCACGCACAGACATCTGCTGAGCCGCCGGGCAGCTGCACATCCATTTTCCTCTCTTGCTGGGCTTTTTTTGATCTCCCTCCCTCCCTTCCACCCTTCTGCTCTCCTCCCATCCCCAAAATGCTTCCTGGGAGAGAGGATCCGTGCAGATTCCCTGCGTTTGTGGGGGTGCTCCCACCTCTTCGGCTGCCCTGGTGCGTGTCCCGTGCTCGGTGGGATTTGGCAGAGATTGGAGCTGAAGCCAGTTCAGGGATAAGGCTGAGGAAAATGGCTCTGTGTTTTCTGTCAGCACCCAATTAAATTGGATTCATAAAGTGCTTTCCTTTATTTGTCAGGGCGCTAAGCTGGAGCTGAACATTGCATTGAGAGCGGGGAGAGCGCAGCACAATGGAGCTGACAAGGCCCTGAATGGCTTTGCTTTCACTGGGTCATAACTGAGCAGTGCTTTTGTGCGTGTGTGATTGCATGTGGGGATGGAAATAAAATGCAGGAAGGGAACTGGTTCTCCAGGAGTGATCAGCACCGAGCTGAGGGTGCTCACAACCTCTGACCCCTGTGCATAACACTGATTGCAGCGTGCATTTCAACACCTGCCTCTCCTTCCTATTTAAATTTACATCCAGACTTTCTTTGGGATCATTTTCATTCTTCTAAATAGCATTTTATAGTTATTAATTTTTTTTGATTACTGCTTAAAAGGTAAACATTGGGATAAAGAACAGCACTGGAAAGCAGCTTCCTCTGTGTGTCAGTGTGAAATTAGGCAAGTAAAAATGAACAAGATTTGATGAATGTGCACAAGTTAATGATAACAGAATAAGTAGCTATACTGTTTTATTATAGATTATAATGAAAAGCTCTTTAATTAATCTTTTTCTTCTGGAAAAACAATTTTCTTGTCCAGGTCTTAATATTCAGTAGAATTCAGCAGGTGGGTCTGGTGGAATTTTGTGATGATTCAGGATTTAACTCTCTTCTGCCTGTTCATCCCACTTTGCCTTTTCTCCTATTCTTCACTTGTTTTATAAGCAGTTACAGTTTTTATTGTCACGGCCCATATTGGATGGAGATGGAAAGCTGAGCTGAATAATGCAGTGAAATATTTTTATTTGGGTTGCACTGGGTGGGAATAGTTAAAGTGTTTCAGAAGGTTCCTTATTACTGGCAGCAGTGAGAGGCTGGAGCCCAGTTCCTTTTCCTTCGAATTCTCCTTCATACATGGTTTTTAGGGAAGAAAAAGGCTTTTTATTTTTAGAAGTCATATTTACGTAGAATTCATTACAGCTGATATTGCAGCATTAAGACTTAAAATTCCAGCCTGCTACCAGGGAGCTGCTGCTCTGACATGCTACAGTGGAGATTTTATTGTTAGGTTGAAATACTCCTCTGGTAAAGGAGAGAGTGGAAATTGGTTTATTTCCAACAGGAATTAGGTTAGTGTTCATATGCTAAGTGTTCCACTGGTAGCAGCTCTTCCCAGAACAAATGTTCATCACTGCTGGCAGCAGGTATGCCTAAGGAGAATTGGGAATATGCATAATCCCTTTTTTCCTCTGCTCTGCTCCCTCCTCCCCTGGTTTGTGTTGTGCTGTGTGTCACTGCATTTTGTGACAGCCCACGGCCACCAGCCCTGGCCGTGGGCACCACAGAGGAGCCAGGGTGGAGGGGGAACATCCAAGGAAACACCAAAGCCTTCAAAAAGGGGTTCTCATTCCTCCACAGCTGGGATTTCCCCCCAGGGCCAGCATCCTTAAATCCCACTGTGGGACTCCTCAGAAAACTTCACTGAAGGGGTGAATTTCCCCTCGTGTCCCGAGCAGTTTCCTGGGCCCACGGTGTGGTTTCCTCTCCCAGGAATCTGATAATGCCATAAACAAGGAGTTACCAATCCAGAGAACTATTAAAAGTCAATAATGGTGAAGAATAGAGAGAAGCCTGGCTTTGTGACAAGCTGGTTTACCTTAATTAAACCGGTGAGTGATTAATATGGACAGCTGATCTTGTGGCTTTAATGAGATGCATTTAGAGTTTTGTGTGAATAAGAGATGTCTCGAACCATCCCACAGGTTAATGGCAATACAATACTCTTATCACAGGCATGTATCTTTCAAATGGCTGGGTAGATGGTTAATAACACATTTTAAAGCTTGATTTGGAACTTCCCTTAATGGGTTATTAGAAAATAGGCAAATCTGTGCATCTTACACAAACCTGAATTTGAATAAAACAGGTTTTAAAAAGAGACTGTCCTGTGATTTCAGCATGCATTTTAGGCATTTATACACAGATTGCAGAAATTTAAGTTTTTTAAAAGCATTTCAAGGGGGGGTTAAAATAATATTTGAGCAAACTTAAATTTTCTCTGGTGTTAGTAGAAATCCAAATGTTGTTAGACATTTACTACTGAGTGGGAGCTGGAGAGGGGATCTATAGATGGACTTCTTTAAAATTTGATTTGCTCTGTAAGGTCTAAGACAAGTGAGCCTTTTGTCACGAGGCTGATTTCAGCTCTCCTTAGCTCTTTGTCTCAACTGGAAATTCTTAGGGGTCTGCAAATCAGAAAGGTCAGTGAGTGTAGGATTAGAAACACTGATAGATAGTGCATGAAAATGAGACCTAACCTCTAAAATGAAAATTGACCTCTAAAATGAGAAATGAGTCTCTATTACCCTTGAACAGCACCCTGATGGCATTTCCAAATCCCTCTAATTTTGCCCAGTGGACTTGGTGTGCCTCTCTCTGCCTGGCACTGCGGGGAGCTCCTTCAGGGGCATTCTTCAGGAAGCACTTCCCTGATTCCAGCAGGGATCTTGGCCTTGGTGGCAGCACAGCTTTGGGGTTCAGCAGCAGGCTGAACCTGGCAAACATCAGCCCTTCCTGCCAGGGAGGATCCAGCTGGCACTGGGAGCTTCCCTCTCTCCCATGGTTTGTCCTCCTGCTCCCAGCTCTTGGCAGGAGCAGCAGGGACGGGGAGCTGAGCTGTGGGACGTGGCTGTGCTGCCTTGCAGTCGTGTTTGCTGCCGTGGGAGACTGAGCTGAGGTTCTGCAAGTTCAGGGAAGAGGTGAAGGAGGGAAAGCAAAACAGGATCTGTTTCAAATCAAAGCCTTTTGATGCTGGAATTGCCTAGCTCTGTCTTCACACATCAGGGCTTAAGGCTGATGGTGATTTACTCACACTTCCTAGTTAATAATTAGACATTGGGAGACACCATATATCACTCCTAATGGAATATATGGGGTCTGATGAGAGTTTTCTGTTTTGACTAATAAATTTTAAGCAGAATCGCCAGGCTTAAAGAAATATTACCGTTTGGGAAGTGGTTTAAGTCTTGTGCTGGGAAAACAGTGTTGCTTTATTCAGTAAATGAATTTATCATTCACTCTGTATCCCGAGCCTTGGCTGGCTCTGGAGCACGGGCTGGATGCAAGACTCTGAACCAGAAAGCAGAAAACTAATCAAATCCTTAAAGACCAAAGGCAGCCAGGCAGGCCTGGGCTGACTTTTTCAGTGGTAGCCTCTGGCTACATCCACTTTTATTTTAGTAACCATTGTTAGCATGATTTATAACCTCAGCTCGGAGACATTCGCTATTTAGATGTAACAAGATGCTTCACAGCTTTTATTTCCATTTCCTAATTTCCCTCTTGCTCCTGTTTTTTTTTTTTTTTTATTTCTCCCTCCTGTTTGCCTCCCTCTGCTCTCCCAGGCAGTGTCCCCAGTCCCGCAGCTGCCACTGCACTGGAAGAGCATTTGGAACACTGGAAGGCCTTGTCAGCCCCAAGGTTCAGCAGAATTGCTAGGGTTAGGTTTCAATTCAGGGTTAGTTTTCAATTCCCCAAAAATGCATCTTGGAATTGTGGAGTGGTTTGGATTGGAAGGGACCTTAAAGCTCATCTCATTCCATCCCATCACAGTCAGGAACACCTTCCACTGTCCCAGGTTACTCCAAGCCCCATCCAGCCTGGCCTTGGGCACTGCCAGGGATCCAGGGGCAGCCACAGCTGCTCTGGGCACCCTGTGCCAGGGCCTGCCCACCCTCCCAGGGAACAATTCCTTCCCAATATCCCATCCAGCCCTGCCCTCAGTCACTGTGTTAAGCAGTGTGGGCACAGTTGTAAGATCTTGGGGCGCTCCTTGCTCTTTCAGTCTGGATTTCTGGAAATGTCCTGCTGCAGGTGCCCCGGGAGCACAGGGGGTGTGTGTGAGCATCTCCTGTGCCTTCCTCTGTGCCTCGTGCCAAGAGCAGGATCAGAGCAGACAGCAAACACCCCTCACTGCTGGAGCAGGAGGAAACCACCCTCACCTCTCTGCACCACTCCTGGCTGCTGTTCCAAGCCTCCCTCCCACCTTGCTTTTGACAGAATATTGACTGGGAACCAAGATCCCATTTCTGCTGAGCCTTAAGGGCAGCTGTTTACAGAGTGGCGGTGTTACACAGGTTTACTGTGTCGTATGTCTGTGTAACACTGGATTTGGATCTTGTATTTAGCTGCCAGAAGTGACTGTGATGAAGTGGTAGAGATAAACTGATAGATTGTGTGCCAGAAAGATGTTGGGAATCAATCAGATAAACAGGGCAGAGAAGTAGCTTGCTGTTTTCTAGTGATAATAAACCAGTGGCCTGGCTCCTGGAATTTTTAAATGTAATTGCTGCAGTAATAATCTCCAAAAATAAGCAAGTAGGAAAGAAAAAAAAAGCAGTGGCAGGTTTTTAATTATGTTTGAATCACTCTTTTTTCTGGTAATGTGATGTATGCCTCGAAGGAGAGGAAAGCACAGGGTGGAGGAAAAGCATCCTTTCTTCCCTGGCTTTTTGGAATTGCCTGGATTCTGGTTCCAGGTGGGTCTGTTTGAGGTGCTTCTGAGCTGAGGCAGTAACTTCATTGATTGGTGAAATGTAGGCATCCATAAAGCAGTTTGTTCCCCTCACTTTTGGAGGGTTTATTTCTGTTCCTTGTGTTGATATCGTGGCCAATACCCAAGGCACAGCAGGCACGGTTTCCAGTGAGTGGTGATAAACGCACAGCACCAGTCAAGGATGCAGAAAGGCTGTTCACAACATCCTTTGGCTGCAGGAAGCAAAGAGGACAAACCCCAGCCCTCAGGCCATGAAAAGAAATAGAAAAGGCTGCCTGAGCATTCCTGCTGGAGCTATAAAAAGGATTTTGCTGTGCTGTTCTCCGAGCGAGCATCGCTGCCCAGCTTCTGTTTGGGAAGTGTTTCAGTTCCCCTGCCCTGCCCTTCCCTTCCCCAGGAGTGTGGGGAGAGCCCTGTGGGGCTGAGCTTTTCCTGCACATGTGTAACACTCCTGTTACACCTCTTGCCTGTGGGAGCTGGGTGCACAACACCTGGGCTTGTTCCAGATGGGATTTTTGTCTTTCCTGCAGCTCCTGCGAGAACTGATAGAGCGTAAAACCACTTCCCTGGACCCCAACGACCAGGTGGCCATGGGCAGGTGAGTGGGAATGGCTGGAACAGCCCTGCCTCCAGCCCAGCAAAGTTACCTGGGTCCTTCCAGTCCAGCTCGTTGTAGAGGGCAGAATACTGAGTTCGTCTGGGAAAAGGCATTTTGACATTAGTCAGGAATCTCACCCTCTCTAACACACTCCTCAGTTATGGATCACCCAGTCTGACTCTCTAGCTGTTTGTGATCCTCTGGAGATACTTCCCCATTGGACAGGTTTGGTGCAGGTATTTCTGTCTCTCAGTGGTTCCTGCAGCACAAAGTAGCACAAAATTTGGCTGCCCACCACTTAAATTTGGCTTTTTCTCTTGTTTAACTCTGCTTTGTTGTTGTTTTAGAAGAACAAACCTTCTGACATCAGTTGAAGCAATTCCTGTGTATCCCTGCTGTAAGAAAAGATTCTGTACAATTAAAACAATATCAGGGAATGTTTCCTGCATGCAGAAGTAAACTATAACTCCATGCAGGGAAGCTCTTACTTCTCTGTTTAATTCTAGAGTTAGAAAATAAAGAACCTTCCAAACGCCACTCCATGAGCCTAAATATCCACGAGCTCTAATTTAGAATAAAGAGTAAAAGCCAAGGAAAGCTGGAAAAGCTGGAGTTGGGCTCTTCCCTGGAACAGTTTTGTGGGGGGGTGTTGTCTATAGGGAGGGGAAGAAAATGCATCAGGAAATTTTGTGATGGTGAAACAACTTTTCTCCTTGTAAAGTATCACCCAAATTTTAGTGCAATGTGTCAAATTTATTTTGTGTACATCTGGAATATTATGGAAAGCTATTCACTATGATTTAGCACGATATAGACAAAATTACATTTAAGTGGTGATTGCATTGTACATTTATCTGACTTTACAATAAAATAGATTACAGTAATTAAGATTATATTAAGATTGCAGTAATTGGATTTTGTTAGATTTTTTCCCTGATGCCAAGTTTTCATTGTATAAATCAGGTGAGATGACGCTTGTTCCAGTTAAAAAAATATATATATTTATAACCAGGAGAAGTTTTTTCCCTGCTGGAAACTTCTTTGACATGAGGAAGTTGTGTTTAAGAAGTGGAGTTTAATACAGTTGGGGATTAGAGAGTGTTTGTGGGAGTGTTTGGTGGCTCTGAAGTTGTGTCCCTGTTGTTCTGCATTCCCCAGGCAGTGGTTGGCCATCCAGAAGTTACGGAGCAAAATAAAGAAGAAAGTGGACAGAAAAGCCAGCAAAGGAAGGAGAATCCGGTGGGTGACACCTTCTGCAAGCACACACAAGTCCTGATTTTGCCAAAAAAAAAAGCTCTGGGTGTATTTTATCCCAGCTGGCTCTGGGGGGTGTTGGCTGGTTCATGACTTTTAGGGTGTTTCTTGCTCTGGGGCAGCCAGTGGGGGATCCTGGTGTTCCTGGAGCCTGGAATAAGGGCTTGGTGGGTGCAGCCTGTGAGCATCAGCCCAGGCAGTCTTGGCATGAGGGTTTATTGGTCTGGAAACACCAGAGAAAGGTGCTGAGATGTCCCTGAGCCATCTCGGGCTGTAATTTCCAGCGAGAGCCAATAAACCCCTCTTGTGCAATTTATATTTCACTGACTGAGGCGTGGGCAGCAGCTCCCAGGGAAGATGTGCAGAAATACCTCAGGTAAATCTCTATTTCCCACTGAGTGCCAGTTGGAATTTGCTGTCAAATCTCTTTACTGGTAACACACACCACAGCTTCCTTTATCTCTGAATCATTTCCCTCCTGGATCACTCTTTTGGGTTGAACTTGGTGGAAGACTCTTCCCCGTGGAAAGGGAAGCAGCCTGGAGAGCGGGAGGTGTTTCCCCCTTTGCAGAGCAGGTCTGAGTCTCCCTGAGTTCAGCATGATTTGTGGTGGAGGAGGAAGGATGCTGAAAAGCTGCTCTGCTTCCTGAAAAATCCACCACATTAACCATCCTTTGTGAGTAAACTATAAATCCTGAGTTTAGATGGCATCTGATAGAAAGTCAGTGGAGTCAGTCTGGGTCAGGCCTGGCATAGCAATTTTTAAGATAGATGTCATAAGATAATTTATTGAAAGAGGGAAGAGCTACTTTGTTGGCCTGAAAAGCCTGTAATTATTGACTATCAATATTCTTTTCTGTCAGCATCACACATAATTGGATATATTCATGATTCAGTCAAAACTCCTGACAACATCACACAACTGAGGCAGCCTCGTAAACCTCCAGGAATGATGGGGAAGTCTCTCATTGTGTGCAATCTGTGCCTTCAGCAGCCCTGAGAGAGCAGCTCTCTCCCCCAGTCAGTTGCCTCTTACATCTTAGGTGCCTCTTTTTGCTTCTTTAAATAAAAGTTGTATTCACCCTGCAGAGAAAATACCAATAAAAGAAAAAAAGTCTCATTGTCTGTGGTTAGGATTAAAGTGCAGTTAATTTTTCAGAATAGGCCAGCAGAGCCCAAGTGGGTGTTTGTAAATAGTTGGTGCTTCCACTGAGAGACTTGGTGTCACCCCAGGCAGGTCCCTGACCCTCTGTTCTTTCTCCTTCTCTAAAATTTGGACAGCAGTGCTTCCATTTGCCTTCCTGAAGGTCTTGGAGATCCTGGAGAGCCAAGTATTTAATACCAAGTTTCATCCTTAATTCTTCCTTTTTAGCAAAGCTCCAGTATTACAGCCTGTTCAGATGCAATGTGCTGGTTTATTGTAGGGGCTGGGGATCTACAGGTGCTTCCAGAAGCAGTCAGTCTTCCACTTGACACGAGGGAAATTTGGGCATCAAGAGGGGAAATAAGTTCATCCAAAAATCGAGCTCAAGTAACCTGGTAGAGGTTTCCCTGTGGAGGAGGGATGTCTGCACAGCTCTTTTGCATGCCAGTGTTTTCTGATCTGTGCTGCTGCAGCGTGGGGTGTCTTTCTCTCCACTAAATAGAATATTTTACATCTGCTAGGCTGGGGTTTTCAAAGTCCTGATTTAAAAGCAATCAGATGTGGACAAACAGCTGGTGTCAGGAGGTGCCTGAGTGGCCCCGTGCCTGTGCCAGGCTGTCCCTGCAGGAGCCCTGCCCTGGCTGGGTCCATGCTGGCTGTCCCCAGGGAGCTGCTGCAGAGCCCAGGCTGTGACCTGGTGTTTGTGGCTGCTCCTGGCTCCATCCTACAGCCTCACGCCAGGGCAGCTCCTTCCATTAGCAGCGACAAAGGCTGAGAGTACAGAGAAGCCCTTGTGTGAGGCTGTGCCTGCAGAGCCTTCTGAAATGGGCTGTGAGCTCAGCATCCCCCGGGGAATGTTCCTGCACAGGCAAACAAAAGGGAGTGCAGAGGTGACAGAGTGGAAAGGTGATTCTGGGCAAATGCTAGTGAATCCTTTTGCCTGCTATTTGTCAAGCTCTAAAAATAGCAGCAGCCTGGATGAGACATCTCAGGCTGGGGTAGGCAGGCAGTGCACACACACGCCTGGGTTTGGAATCCCCTGCCCTTGGACACGGGGTTTAAAGCCTTTTCATTCAGAGCTTCTCAGTACCCTGTTAAGTTTTATGTCAGGTCCTTGAATGTAAATCATGAAATCCCTGCAGGCTCCTGCCCAGGGTGGCAGATGGGAAGGGGATCCTCTCTCTGGAGGTGCAGGACAGCTTGCAGCAGTATTTTGCTGCTGAGAACGTGCCCCAGCTCATCTCTGCACAGGCCTTTTCCTGTCTCCTTTCCTTGTTTTTACCTGCTCCGTTTGCAAGTTACTGAGGGTAGGATTTTCCAGCTCTGGATGTGGCTCCAGAGGGGGATTTTGCTGTTCTTGGGGCCCTCCATGGCACAGAGCAGGGAAGGAGGGGCAGCAGATGGATGCTGGAGCAGGTCTGGTGCTCCTGCTGCCTGCAGTGGGCACAGCTCCCAGCTGATGATGGGTGATGAGGATGGCAGCTGAGGGAGGGCTGGGAAGGAGGGGGTGTCTGTCTGTCTGTCTGTCTGTCTGTCTGTCTGTCTGTCTGTCTGTCTGACTCCTCAGGGCTGGCTGTCTGGGAGTCTGGTTAGGGGCTCCCAGTTCAGGGATGCTGCTGTCTGTTCCTTGCTGGGATGAGAAGGGATTTGCTGTTTCTCATTGTATCAGCTGATCATTCCTGTTCTAAGAAGGGAGGGGGAATTGCCAGCTCCAGCTGGTGACTCCATAGGGATCAGCCCCCAGGAAAAGCTTCGCCTTTGGGAGCTGGGCTGTTCCTGCTCAAGCAGCAGCATTTCCTTCTCATGAACAGCTCCTGATGTGCTCCCCTGCTGCTCCCCTCAGGTACCATGTCCACAGCAAGCTGGTGAGCTTCATGGCACCTATTGACCACTGCACAATGAATGATGATGCCAGGTGAGTAAGAGATTAATTATGTTTCTCAAATGGCTCCACGACAGCGTGGTATTGACCTGTTCTTCAGCCTGTCACCCTCTCCATTCCTCCTTATCAGTTCCCCATTTGTCACTGGCATCATAGCCTGGGTGTCTTGGTCACATCTGTCCTGGCAGCCTGGCTGAGCTTTCACTCTGTAATTACTGTGACACCAAACGAGAAGTTGTCATAAATCTCAGCACCTCTGATTCCTGCTTTAGAACTCCTCCGGTTTGGAAATTTCCCAGTTTTATGGAATTAGTTTGGAAATACACAACTAAGCTACCTGGTGTCTTCAGGCAGAATCAGAACTCAAAAAGAACTTGTCTTCTAACAGAAATGGCAACTTCTAAATCCTGGTTAATATGCATTTTCATAGCTTAGTTAATAACTGGAATAGTTCTCTCAAGATTCACTCAAGACTTTTATGTTGCTTGTGTTTATCTCTATTTAAAGGGTAAAGAATTTTATTGGAAGACTATAATGTTTTAATGTGGTAATTAGTGAAGAAAACACCAGTGAGGTTTTGTGCAGTTAGCAGACAGCTCTCCCACATACCCACCCATATTTCTTCAGCAATCCTCTTTAAACCCCAGTCTCCAGAAGCTGAGCTGTTTGTGGGAAGGAGGTGGGACGATTTTTCCAGTGAATGGATGTAGAAAGCTTGAGAAACATCTTTCCCCTGGGTTGTGGAACATGTTTGTGCTTTGTGAGGGAGAGATGTCATTTGTCTGTTTGTGAAATGGAAACCAAATACCTGCTGCTCTTTTGCTACTGCCTTTTGGGGGATTGCAGGGACTTGTGGATGAGAAGTAAGATGTTCTGTTCCATGTGCTGTTTCATCAGTGCATCATTCTCAGAGTTCCTTTACTGTTTTTTTTCTCTCCTTTTTTTTTCAAGTGAGAGGAAAGTCCAGCTGCTCTGATTTTTCAGTGTTGTTTGGATCCTCTCACCACAAAAATCGATGTGGTAGGCTCAAAGCTGTTCCTCCAGCCATGTAGTCCTAATGTTTAGCTTAAATTTGCCTCTGCTGTAGTTTAGGACCATAATGTCTTGTCCTGTTCCAGGTGGGAACAGATCCTTGCTTCCTCTTTGCAGCAGCCCTTGCAGATTTGAGTGGGAATTCTTGTGAAAAGCTGGCTGTTACCTTTTGGGTTCCTCCCCAGTTTACACCATTTGTTTGCATCCAGACACAGAACACACCCAAAATGCTGCAGTGGGTGTCTGAAAATTAGACTTTTTTGGGGTGTTTTGGTTCAGCTCTCCCCAGATGAAGAGATCTGCTGCTCTCAGTCATTTGTTTGAAAATCAAAGCCACTCTCTGGGGGTCACCTCACATCTCTGTTTAAAATACCCCTGCCCTTGGCATGAGCCACAAGACCTCTGTCCAGCACACAGCTGGAGCACACAAGGCAAGAAGAATTCAACATCTGCAGGTGAATTAAAAGAACAGGCCAGGCCTGTGTGCTCGAGAGGGAAGCAGCAATGGTAACAGCTTCCCTTTGTGGCAGAAGCAGGCAATTTTATTGTTTGCTAGTGTGAGTTACTGGATTGAAAATGCACATATACACTTCACAGAGATGTGATTGTTCTCTGAGCCAGTTTTGTTTTTTTCTGGTCAGGCACTTAAAAGGCATGACCCCAAAATTAATACACCTCTGAACAACAGGGCACTGTGCTGTAGTGGGAGAGATTTCACAGTGCCAGTGAGCTGTGCATAAAATGGATGTAGAAACAGCTGGCAGTGCATTCCCTGAGTTCTACCAGTGGCTACAGGAGCAGGAAGACACCAGGAAAGTGCCAGTGAATAAATAAATATGTGTCTGCAGATGTGGCTGTGCTTGGGGGTGGTGCAGAGTGCAGGCAGTGAGTGGTGCCATGGTTCTGGTTCTTCCTTGGCTGCACAAACAGAAAGAAAAGAAACCCGTGTGAGGAGAAGCAGCCTGAGCCCTGCCAGGAGAAGGGGATGAGCAGCCACTCCAGGTTTTACAGCCTGAATTCGAGGAGAGAAGCACACAAGTCAAATAACTGCTTTTGTCAGAGTCGGTGTCACTTTGTGCCTCTCTCTGGCTGCTGGTGGGGATAACAGCCCTGGTGGAGGTAATTCATCTTCCCCTTGCCCATTTCCCAGGCACCCTCAGCATGGGCAGGGCTCTTTAACCCCGTGCTCACATATTTTATGTTGTAATGTGTGGGGCACCGGTGGCCTCCAGCCCTCCTCCTTTTTAACCCCTCTCTGGTAGTATTTTAAAACACACACAGGGAAGTGATTTTTATGGTTACCTTGGGGTCTGTGTTTATAGACTTTAACACATTTATTGTCCTCTTGGGCCAAGGTTTTTCTAATCGGTCCAAGGTCGTTGCTGTGTAAATGTTCTGCCTTGGGACAAGGAACCCAAAGGCAAAGCTGGGAGTGTGCTCTGGGGGTTGTCCAGAGGAGAGGGCAGCTGTCTTGGGCAGGACAAGGTTGGTTGTGATTTCTCCTGGGTTTGAGGGTGGCATCATGTGGTCTTCCCTTCTTGCACTTCCCTTGAAATAGGTTTTTCCCATCATCAGGACGTGGCATCCTTCAGTAGCACCTTATGGAACAGAGCCTCTGCTTTGGGAAATGGGGCACAGAGAGGTGAAAGCCCCGATCTCCAAAGGCTTTTGGGTCCAGAGATCCTTGAGGCAAGAGCCTCAGAGCATTCCCAAAGATGTCACAGAGGACTGGGCTGGAGCTGAGGTTGAACCCAGACCTTCTGTGCAGTCACTGCCCTGAAAGCCTCTTGTTTCAGGAGGTCAGATGTGTGTGCACTTGCGGAAAGCTCCTGTGCCAGGCAGATGTATTTATTTATGGGCAAGCTGAGGCTCAGGATTCCCCCTGCAGGCCCTGGGCAGGGGAGGTGTTGGGGTGGATCCAGCTGTGTTCTGGGAAGGGTTGTGTGTGGGTTTGGGGTTTATCCTGTCTGTCTGGCAGCTGTGACACACAAATCCTCAAATCTCTGCACTGTCTGTGTGTGAGGGGAGCAGAGACTGAACACAGACACTGTGAAACAAGGGCTGCTATCAAATTGCTGCATGAAAGTCTGATGAACATCCTAATTTCACCTCTGGAGGACAGTAACTTGCAGGGAGAGACATCATCTGAGGACACAGATGTTTGGTCCAAACACCTTTATCTCCCAAGACAACTCAGGTTATTCTGACAGGTAAAACAAGATTGTGCAAATATGCAACAGTGATCTAATCAGCTGGAACAACAGCAATATTTTAACTGGCGCTACCTTTTAACAGCATCATTAAGGGCTCTCATTACTCTTTTATTAGAGGCTCACTCTATTTCTTATCAGATTACAGAATGAACATAACTCATGGCACTGATTTGATCTCCTGTTAAAGAGGATTACAGCTTTGCATTAGCTGGGAGTGACACGGTTTATAATTTGCTGTTGATGCACAGGCTGGCGGTGTCACACGTGTGACCCCTCCCCACGCCCCCCCGAGGGGAAGGACACCCATACATCATCATTAAACATGGCACCCAGGGCTCTGCAGGAGCCTAAAGGAGCCTTTTCTGCAGCAAAGTCAGGCAGGGCATGAGGGACACGCTGGAATTCCAAAGGGGGATTTACAACTGGGGGAGGGTGGGGGAATAGATCCCATTTTATATAGGTTGGTTTGTGCCTCAGCAAATGGATCCTCATCAGGGAGGAGGAATTTGCATCCTTTATGAGCCAAATCAGAGGGAAGAGGATGGCTCTCATGGGGCTGTGTCAAACCACACGGTGTCACCCCGATGTGAGGCAGGAATCACTGCCTTAAATCCCACATCCAGCTGCAGGAAATGGCTCCTCAATGGCCTCAGGTCCTGTGTGGCACAGGAGCCTCCAGCCCTCTGCTGCTCCTGCAGGAGCAGAGTGGTGCCTGCTGGGAGGCTGAATTAACACCCAGATTATCCAGCTGCCAGTGAGGTTTGGATTAGAGCCTTTCCCTTGGATCCAGGCAGGCCCTGTGCATTTTCCCAATCAGCATTCTCCCTTCAGTGCAGTTGCTTTGTCACAGTGTGTCTTGCTGCAAGCAGAGGGGGGTACGTAGCAGGAAATCCTGGTATTAAAAGATTAATTTACTTATATGACATAAGAGTTTAATAAAAAAAAAACTAAAAAAAAAAAAAAAAAAAAAGGTTGGTGAGATACCAGCCTTTAATTTGGCTCACTTTGTACTTGGGGTATTAAAACACCATGAGAGCAGATTAATGGAGGAATTTGGGCTCTGCAATTGTCAATCCAGTGTGTTCACCACCACAGAATTCCTGGGAGGAAGCAAAGCCCTTCCTGCTGGAAGAACTGAGCCAGCAGCTCCTGTGCTGCACGGCACAAACCCTGGTGACCCCGTTGGTGTGAGGAAAATGCCTCCAAGTTCCTTTAGGCACAGCCTGGAAGAGAGGATGTCCTGCTTTGGGAAACAAAGAGAGTAGCAGGAGCATGGAGGGCAGTGTGGAACCAAAGGAAAAGCACATCATCCTGTGAAACTAAACCTGCTTGGATTGATCCCGAGGCACCACAGCTTTGGTAGTGTAGAATCCCAGAATCCCAGACTGGTTTGGGTTGGGAGGGACCTTAAAGCCCATCCAGTTCTACCCCTGCCCTGGGCAGGGACACCTCCCACTCTAAGCCTCATGCAACCTGGCCTTGAAATCTCTTCTCTTTGAGCCTGATTTTGTTTGTTTCATTTAAAATCACCCCAGCCTTTGCCTTGGTGAGCTCCTGGAGGTGCAGTGTAGCACCCCTGTCCTTCATCCAGGGCTGTTGGGAGGGCTGGTGCTGGAGCAGGGGCTGTGGGGGCTCAGCTGAAGCGTGACCCAGCTGGTGGCACTGGGCTGGAATCACCGTGTCCCCACAGCTGATGTTTGACATCCCTGGCAGGAAGACAGGCGCCTCTGGTATGGAAATTTCCTTCTTAAAGGGGAAAAAAAATAACCTGTTAAGGGCTGTGAGATGATTTGTCGTTTTCCCTTCGTGAGACAATTTGTCTTCTCCTGCATCAAATCTGTTATAAAACAGGCAAGCTGTGAAAGAGGGAAATCGTCCTCGGAATATGAGGAACACAAAGAATGGTTTCCTCTGCACAGGGCACGGCCCAGCAGCATCCCAGAGCCTGCTCTGCTCAAATGCCCATCCCAAGCCAGGCTGGGAAGGCAACATTTGATGGATTTCCTGGGGAAGTTGGAGCTGCTGGAACACAAGCCACCGGAGCAGCCTGGAGGTGTCTGCACATCTCTGTGTTTTGTTGGGTGTCCACATCTTCTGTGCTTTGTGCTGCAAAAGCTCTGTGAAAATGGGACTGGGACCAAAATCAGGGTGACAGAGGTGCCACCTCTGCTCCATTCCCGTGTCCCCAGCTCCAGGCTGGGCAGGAGGCCGAGTGCTGGTGGAGGGGATGTTGGAATTGGTGACAGGGACAGCAGGGATGAACCCCAGGCTGGTCATGTCTGGGGACAGAGCCTTGAGCTCCATCTCCCTGCTGTCCCCCTCTCCTCACCCCGTCCCCACATCCAGCCCCTCCAGATGTGCACAGTGCCTTTGTTTGGGGCCAGAACCAGCTCTCTGAAATATTTATAAACCCTGTGCCTGCTCCCAGGGGACAAACCTGAGGTCACATGTCACTCCCATAATTTAAAGCCGTGGGGCTAAAAGCATTTGCAGAGGCACCAAGGGCCCGATCCCGACCTGCCTGGGAGGGAGGGAATGGCAGGAGCCCTTTGTGAGCCTCCTCCAGGAGCTGGGTGGGCCCTTGGGGCTGCCTGAACGGGGATTTACGGCCGGGATTTCAGGAAGAGGGCGAGTGCCACCTCCTGGGGCTGCTCGGGTTCCCCTTTAACCCTGTCCCAGTGATCCCACTCGGGAGTGCCGGAGCAGGGGATGTGTGCTGGGAGCTGGGGGAATGCACAGCAGATCTCACTTAGCTGTGGGGTTTGGCTGGGATTTGGGGCTGCTTCAGCCTTTGAGTAGGAGCTGAGAATAAATGGTTTCAGCTCGTTTTGCCTTCCAGCATTTGCCCACAGAAGTTGTGGAGCAGCAGTACCTGGGATTTGGAGCGGGGTAAAATCCACTGGGCACTGAGCACACCAAGCTCACCTGGAGCTGCTGTTCCTTTCATTTCATTTTTTAAGAGAAATACTTACTGGTATTGAGAAATTAAAGGCTTCAGCTTTGTTTTACCTTCCTGGTACCTGCTCTGCTTGCTGGGTCCTTTAATCTGAATTTCATACTGCTGGACAAAACATTTCACAGAATATTGCAAACTGGAAGGGACCCACATGGATCATGGGGTCCAGTTCTTCAGTGAGTGATCCATACATGGACTGAACCCCCAAACCTGCTGTGACCAGCACCCTGCTCTGCCCAGCTGAGCCAGTCTGGTACAGACAGGGTTTTCCAAAGAAACCCTCGGCCAACTTCAGTTTCCATCAGGAGTCGTGCGTTTTCCACGGGTTTCATGTTCTATCTTATTTTCCAGTTTTTGTGAATTAAAAATTCATAGTTCCCCATGGAGGATGGCAGGAGGAATGGGATGTACTCATTTCAGTCTGCTTGTGGCGTATTCTAAATTATCTTTTTTTTTGGGTAGAAGAAGAGAAGTAAAAGGTACTTGGGGAAAGGCAGAGAAATTGGTTGGAGGGTGTTTTTACTGAAGAGCACAGCGGTGACTGGAGCACTATTGCTATTTTAATAAAAATACCACCCTCCAGAAACTGAATTTCCCCCCTTAATATTGTTCTTCTGCTGGTTTACAGAACTATATTTTTAAAAAAAGGAAATAACATGACTGTAATTACACAGAACAGCCCAGCAGTGGCTGCTCCCCCTCCCACGTGCAGCCACAGGTTTGGTTTTGTTTTCCCTTTGGGTATTTGGTGCTGCTGCAGGGGGGCAGAGGAGATTCTTGGGGATCTGCTGAGAGTTTTTGTGGTTTATATTTTGATGCTTCATACAGATTTATGAAATGTGCTGAATTAATATTCATCCAGGACACTCCTCTCTCTGTGTTGTGCCTATAAAATGTCTGTAGTAGCAATATCTGGGATCTGGAGGGGGAAAACCCACTCTTAGCACCCCAGCTCACCACCTGGGCTGGCTGTAGCTGCTTTCATTTAATATTTTTAAATTGTATTGTTGACCTGGAAGCAGCAGTGTTCAGGTGGGGAGGTGCCATGTGCCAGCCCCTGCCTCTGGAAGAGATGCATAAATAATTAAGCCAAGGTACTCACACACACATGTTTTATGGCAAATGGCTCTGTGGTTCCTGATCATTTTTTCCAGAAACAGGTTTTATGATAATACAGTAAAAATATTAAATTAGAAAATGCCTCACTAAGGGTGATAAAACCTTACTACAGTGGAAATAGGTAATTATCCCCTCTACAGCCTAAATGACAGTTTAAAAGAAATAAAAATGTTAGTGCTCATTACTTGCTTTTGTGGGTTGCAATAAAGGGTAAGTTAAATTTTAATTCAGGGAAGACCCCTGTATCGACCTGCTCTGGCTGTACCTGAGGTGGGAGTTGTGTTAATTACCTGCTCAGGTTGTTCCTAGCACAGGCTGCTGCAGACCTCTTTGTGCTAAAGTCACCTTTCCCCCAGCTCCAGGTAGCACCGGGTGTCTCAGCCCAGTGGCTCAAGTCTGATGTTTAATATCTGTGGGTGGAGGAGAGAAATTTTATATTTTTTTAACCAAAATCCAAGTTCATTATGCATAGCCTTAAGGGGGCTGGAAGTATTAAAATCTGCACTTACCCTGGTGAATTGAAACAGAGACAAGGTTAAACCTGGAGGATTGATGAGTTTTACTCTCTGCATGGTTAAATCCTGCTGAGGGGAGAGGCTGCAAAAGAAAGGGAGCCTGGCTGATGAGGAGGGGGGAGAAAAAGGGTTGGGTTATTTTATATTTTATTTTCAGGGTGAAATCTTTGCCCTGTTTTGGGGGTGCTGATTTTCCTCCTGCTGCTGTCCCTGTGCCAGGGTGTCCCTGCTGTGCCATCATCCAGACAGAGCCACTGGGATTTTGCTTCATCCCATTCCTTTGCCAGCACCATTCCTGGGAGGATGAGGGAACCCCCCGACCCCAAAACCTGGAGTTTCCATGTCACAGCCTGTCAGCAAACATTGCTCTGCCAGCAAAGACAAATTCTCCCTTGAAATCTCCCCGGGCCCTGCTTGCTTGAAAAACGGCTGTTTATTTAAAATCTGTGGGCTTGGAACGAATTCAGCATCGATCCCTGGACTCCTGCACCCACAGGAGAGCATCAAACCCACAAAGACAAAAACCCGAGGAAGTCCCCTCTGGATTTCCCCAGGTGCCTTTAGGGTGGTTTTTGCCCTGCCCTGTGGGCAGGACAAAACCTCGTCTGTCCATCCAGCACTGCTGGCACTGAGAGTTCATTCCCGGGCTTCCTTGGGAAGTCGAGCACACAGAATTCCTCCTTTGGAAGCTGACAGGGAACCCTCCCATGGAGGTGTCTGCAAGCAGGGACAGGGCCCAAACCCAAATATAAGGAAAAATCCCATTCATGCACCCAGCACTCCCCTCCATGTGTGCAGCCCCTGGCCAGAGGCTTTAGGAACTGCAGTTGGAGAAAATGCAGCTCTTCCCATCCTTTTTCCTCCATGCCCAGAAATTCCTGGTTTATAAGAATCCCTTCTTTCCCCCAGCTCACGTTCTCTGGTTCTAAAATTAAAGATAAATAACACCAGCCCACTCTTTTTTTTTTTGAAGAAAGATTTGCTCCTGTTATCAGAATTGCTGCACACTGGATATTAATTGGAATCTTGTTGCCGGGTCATTTTCATTGTTTTTCAAGTACTGTCCAAGAAAATGTATGAAAACTAAATTACAGCCCCACGTTGGCTGTGTGATTGAATCCTCCTCACGGCCCCGTACATCCTATTAAAATATTCAATCTTGTTTTCTTACTTGAAGAGCCTGTCTGTAAAGGGCAAACTTATAGAAACCCTCATTCTCTGGAGATCCAATATCCAGCCACACTGGAATATTTCCATATTTCTGCCCTGCCTGGGACTGGGCTCACACAAGTTCCCCCCTCTGCCTGTATTTATTAATAAAGATTCTCAAATGCATTTTTAATTACACAAGGCCTTTCTATTTGAAGGAGTGGAGGGTTTGTGGCAGCCTCTTGCTTCCATTTTGACCTTGAAAAGTAACTTTTCCCTCTCCACCTTTTTTTTTTCCCCAGGACGGAGCTTTATCGGTCGCTGTTTGGAAAAGTCACCAACGGAGAAGAAGCAGAGCAGAATTAGAGCCTGGGATTGAGCTCCTGGTGTTCTCCCAGCTGCTGCTGCCCTCAGCTGCTCCCTCAGGCTGCCCAGGAGCAGAGCCAGCTCTCTCCAGCCTCTGGTTTGTCCCCAAAATCCTCCCTGAAGGAGCAGCAAATCCTGCTAAATCAGAGGGAGGAGTGGGGCACACTGAGCCTGGCTGAACACCCCCCGTCCAGCCTGGAATGCTTCCTCCCAAAGACAACCCTTTTCTAACTATTCCCTTTCAATTCCTGACCTTGATTTTGCAGCCTGGGCACAGGGTGGGGGGAGGGACACAACCCAGCCCCCCCTGCAGCTGGGTCCCCACGGGTGTGTTGAAACCTGGGATATTTGGGGGCTGGGGGCACTCAGTGCCCTGCTCTGCTCCTTGGCTGCCGATTGGGAACGTGAGACTTCATTTTTCACCAGTCAAGAGGATTTAAATGTCATTTACATAATTAACATGGCCTTAAAACAGAGGAAAGGTGCTCCCGTGCAGGCACCAGAGCTCCCAGTGCACTTTCTGGTTGTTGAACACACACGGGGACATTTGCTGACCCTGACCCGGGGATGTGCTGGGGTGGTGCTGCTGTAGGAGCATCCCGGGGACTTCTCCAGCCCAGAACTGATCCTGCACACTCAATTCTTGAGCTGCTCGTGGCTCTGGGGCAGTGGCTGTGACATCCCAGGCAGGATCCCAGCACGGGACAGAGGTGACTCCTGGGAGGGGTTTGTGGGGTTTATAGTAAATCCCTGTAAAGGACATTTGGGAACTGCCCTGATCAATCAGAAATGGGGCTTTTCTGGTGTGACTGATCCATGTGATGGCCATGGCTTGTCCCACAGAGTTCCCCTGGCCCTGGCTGGGGTTTGGGCACTCCAATTAAAAAGGTTTGTGAGCTGCTTGTCCCGGTGTGATCCGTGCAGGAAAGGTCCCTCCCTGTGGGAACGTCCTGGTTTCCTTCAGGAAGCAAAGCCAGTGCCAGGTGAGGATTGACTGGGTGGAACAGCAGCTCAGGGATGGATAAATCTCTGCTCCCTGGCAGAGGAGCAGAGCTGCAGCTCCCAGGGAAGGGCATCCATGTCCCTTCCTTGCCCTCCCTCCTTCCCCAGCTCTCGGTCTTGGTGTGCCATTTCCCAGGGAAAGTCCTGGCAGTGTCACGTCCTGTTCCCACCAATTCCAGGTCCCCAGCAATGGGCAGGGTCCCGTGGGACCCCGTCCTGCAGGGAGCTGGGGTTCTGTCCCTGTTTCACCACCTGGCCCAGGCACCCTGTGCTTATCAACAGTTTAAAACCCCACGGTTTAATCCCCACAACTCGCGGGCAGTAAATCGGCCCTTCCCCGGTTTTTGGGGTTTTTCCCTGCCCTGCTCGGGGCTCGGTGGCCGCAGCTGTGCCGCCCCCCGAGTGACCCCCGTGTCCTCCGCAGCTCGGTGGTTTTTCTGCTCCTCTTCTGGCTATAACGTTAAAGGGTAGCACGAACCGCTTTTACTGCGATAACTTCTCGCCGCTGTTGTCGGAGATAAGAGCCCGAGCCGCGCTAAGCGCCGCGTTTGAATTCACTGATCAGTGTCCAGGCAGCCCGTGCCCGTCCCTGCCAGCACCTGGCGGTGACACGGGGACAGCCCGGCCCGGGGATGCGGCAGCGCTGACCTTGCTTNGCGCCGACCTTGCCGGGAGGGCAGCGCTGGTTCCCGGCAGGAGAAGGGCCCTGCCCGGCCTTACCTGGCCCTGCCCGGCCTTACCTGGCCCTGCCCGGCCTTACCTGGCCTTACCTGGCCCTACCTGGCCGTGGAGGAGCCGCAGGGAAAGCGCAGCCCCCAGGAGCAGCCCCCGAGCGGCTCTGGCCTGGTGGTGGCACCTCCCGGAGCCTGGGGACAGCAGGACAGGGGGGCTGTGCCCCACCAGTGTCCCCAGTCTGGCTCAGCTGTCCCAGTTCCTCTCCAGGGCGATGGTGTCCGGCACGGGCGCAGCTCCCAGAGGGTTCCTAAAATCACAAATAAACAAAGTGATCTCCACCAAGTTTTCCTAATGCTGCCAATTAACAGCGAGATCTTCCCTCCCCCCCACCCCCGCCAGCCCAACAGAATATTAATTCTTTATTAATTCATGATACAGCTGCTAATTAGTACCTCCACAAATGGGCATTACACCTTAGCAAAACACTCGGAGGTGTTTTGGGGACTGGGCTGTGCAGAGGGAGGGACAGAGGGTTGTGTTAATCCTCTCCCCCCAACCCCGCCACAGCGAAGAATTTCAACTTTCAGACAAACAACTTCATTTACAAGTGTGTCTCTAATTAGCTGCAGAATTAGTAAAGCAGAGTTTTCCCCCCATAGATCGGCCAAACCCCCGGGGGAGGCTCTGGAATGGAGAGAATCGCATTTCCAATTATTTTGTTGAATTGCTAATTTAGTTATTGTGCCTGGCGTAATTGTGATGGGTATTGGGTGTGCAATTCAATTTGTTTTAAATATTTGTGGGAAGGCTGATCAGTAATGGAGCTGACCTATTTCATGGCCCAAATTGAGAGAAGAGACTAAAACAAAAAACAGCTACAAAGCCCCAGTTTGTCTCAGTTTTTATTTTGATGTCTCTCATCCCTCTTAAGACTGTTGATGCAACAAAAGGTTTACATTAAAAGATGATGGCACTTTGATCTTGGGCTTTGGAGAGCTTACAGCTTTGGTATGTCTTTTCTTGGCATTTTAATATGGAGATATTTTAGGCTAAAGAGTTTTAAATGTGATGCTGGAGTTCAGTAGGGTCTGTCCCCTCACCACCCCCCAAATCTTAACTATCATGGTTCTGGTTTGAGAAACACGAAAAATAAACTGCTGGAGTTGTGTTGGCCCACGTGGGCAAATTTAAATCTCACCTTTCACGTGGAGACCTCCAAAGGGTGTTCGTGGATCAGCTCCCAGGGACATCCTTCAGCAAGGTGGGCCCTTCCCTGCAGGCTCCCGCTGATCAGGGCACGGAACAAGGCTGGAAAAGGTCTCCAGGATCCTCCAGTCCAACCATCCCTGCCCACACAGCAGCCCTGGGAAGAGGGTCCCAAAGCCCTCCCACCTCAGCAGCACTCACTGGGGTTTGGGGGGCATTTCCCTGTTTGTCCCATTCATTGTGATGTTAAACCTGACAATAAATTGTGGAGTGGCCACAGTCAGGCCTGAGGACACCTGGGGAGTGTGACCAGGGGCAGGAAGGAGCAGCCGGGGAGGGGCAGAGCTTGGGATGGGCTGGGAGCTCAGGTGAGGGCAGAGCTGACCTGGAGGGGTTCACAGAGGCCTCCCTGTCCTGGCCTCGAGCAAAGCTCAGCTCCCCCGGCGTGCCCAGGACAGGGGTGACAGATTCCACTCACAGCACCAGAGCTGTCATTCATTCTTTTTATTAAACGAAATTGAGGTAAGTGAAATACTTCAGCACCAGCGAGAACCGTTCGTACCCAGGGGGTTTCCTGCCCTGCCCAGTGACCCCACACACCCGGGGACATCACAGAGCCCCAGCAGGCCCACACCCGATGGCACCCAACAGAGTTTTTTGGAGCTGCTTTACCCCCAAAATTAAGTGGGGCCCGACCCGGTGCTGTAACACTGAAATGGGGGGGCTGTGGCAGAACAGCTCCAGTGGGCACAGGGACACTTCCCATTGCACCAGCAGATGTCCTGGAAAAGGGACTCTGGTGACACCACCACGGGGGGAATCCTGGTGACAGGGGAGGAGGAGCCCCACAGGTCCCGGTCCTGCCTGGCTGACACATTCTCTGTCCGTGTGTCCTGCTGCAGCCCACCCTGGCATAAGCAAAAGCATCTTTGGGGCTTGTTCAGGGGGCTCTACTGGAAAAAAAAAAAATCTCTTAAATCAAATTAGGGTTCTTAACTATTAAGAAAAAGCAAGTCCTGCAGGTGGCCGAGCTCTGCTGGCCACGGGCAGGGGAGCAGTGACCCCGGGCTGGCACCTCCAGTCACTGGCACCACAGGCAGAAGGGCTGCATTGCACTTCAGGAGGAAACAAGGAGAGGTGAGAGGCACTGGCAGCATCATTGATTAATTCTCTCTTATGAACAGCCCTTCTGAGGTACCGTACTGCTGACCCACAGCCCTTCCTGCTCTACTGAAGGAGGGGCTGTAAAATCTGAAATTCTTCCAAGACCATCATTGGTGTCAGCCCGGGACTGCCCAGAGCGAGCTCCGTAACAGGAGCTGTGTGAGGGGTGGGCTGCGCTTCCCTCCAGCACTGCAGCTTCTCTGAGCTTTTATTACATAAAAAACGTGTAGAAAGAAGTTGGGGATCTGGGCTGGCTCAGCTTGGGGGGACCTGGGCAGCTGCCACCCCTTCCTGCACTTACCTGCCACCCAATTATTCCTCACCTCTGGAATGAGATCCCAAAGCCAACACTTTTTTTTACATTCCCAGGAGAGTAAGAGCAGCCCCTCCCCAGCCAAGCACAGGCAGCTCTGAGGCAGGGCAGGATGATGGAGAAAAGCTCTCCTCAGATCCTCACACCGACATTTCCTTCTGCAGTTCCAACCCCACTGGGGGATTTGGCTCTGTCCTTTCTCCCCCTCAGCTGCCTGGACTACCCAGAGGAAAGGGATGAGCACTTACACCAAGGATACACAGAGGGGCTGCCCTGTCCGTTATCCCTGAAAACGAGCAGGGAAGGGAGAGCAGAAACGCTGAGCAGCTGCACTTTGGTCTCTTGTGCCTCCTCCCAGAAGGGCCTTTCACACAATTCACAGCCTGTTCTAAAGGAATTGGGCACAAAGGCAAAGCGAGGGGGCTTCAGCCCCCAAAATCCTGTCCCCAAAAACCTGCGCAGCCCTGGGGAGCCCGGGAGTCTCCTGGGGCACCGGGTACAGCCCCAGCCACAGCAGCTGAAGGCCGGTTCTCCTCTACCTACGAGACAAGACAGACGTGGGACACACAAATCAAATCACCACTGACACAGGGGGATGCAGGAATCACCACCGGCCGAGCCGGGGGCTGCGGGGTCCCCGGGAGGGCACGGGGGGACGTTGGCACTTGTCAGCGTGGAGCTGCCACTGCCGGGCAAGGCTGGGGGGAGAGGGCAGGAGAGCAGGGCAGGGCATCCCTGGAAGGACAGGGGTGTCCCTGGAAGCACAGGGGTGTCCCTGGAAGGACAGGGTGTCCCTGGAAGGACGGGGTGGCCCTGCCCTGCCGTGCCAAGGCCTCGCGGTACCGCAGCACCTTCATCGCCCGGCGGGGCCCGGCCAGCCCCGCTCTGTTCAATAAATAAGGTACAGGAGGACAGCGGGGACTCAGTTCCGCAGGCGCTTGTGTTTATACATTTTCCTCGTGTCCCTGGCCAAAGGACACGCTTCCTCTGGTCAGCCTGATTTGAAAAAATAAAACTGTCACTGTTGCAGCGTTCCCTGAGCCTCCCCGTGGCGCTCCAGCGGCGGCGGCCGAGCAGACAAAGGGCAATTCCCAGCTCCCGGTCTCTCCTCCGCGGCGCCGGGCAGGGGCAGTGTGGGAACCGACGGAATTACGTGGAAGAAGGCGAGTCCATTTTGGAGAGAATCCGCACGACCTCGGCTCGCTGCGTGGGGGAGATGTGCTGGGTCATGTGCACGATGGAATCCATGGCAACCTCGGGATTGGCCTGGACCAGGCTGCAGAGAGGAGAGAGCGGAGTGAGGCAGCCCCGCCGGGGAGCTTCCCACAGCTCCCAGCTGGAATTCCGGGGGCTGGAGTGGGGGGCTGTGCGAGAGGGGACGGCCCTGGGTGGGCTGGGAGCGGCTGAGAGCTCCCTCAGGACCTTGGTGTGCTGGTGGCAGGAGGGGACACGCGGGGACCGGAACGCTGAGCGTGTGACCGCGGGTGGCCACGGGGAGGGCCTGACCCCCCTGACCCCCCTGCCCTCACCCCCTCCCTGACTCACCTCCGGATCTGCTTCAGGACGTAATCCCTGGAGATGTATTTGATGTTCTCCTCCACCACTGAGCGAACGCCCTCCTCCTCCGTCAGCTGCTTCTCCAGCCACTCCACCAGGTCCTTGTTGCTGTCCCACAGGTAGGCCTGCCAAAATCCCACAGGTCAGCCTCTACCCCAGCCCTGCCCACTCCCCAGGTTTATCCCTCCGTTCCTGCACTGGCAGCTGTGGGTGCCACATCTGGCTGGGGATCCCCACAAGCGCACCTAACAATCGGCACAAGATCATTTATTGCTTTTGCATCTCCTGCCATAAATGTGGTGGAAGTGCTCGGTCAGTGCTACAGAGAACGAGCTGCATCAACCCCAGGAGCTGTCCCAGATCAATCCCAGTTTCCCTGGTTATCAGCTCCCCAAATTCTGGTGGAACATGGCTGACCTGAGATGCAGTTGCTCCAGGGCTTCTCCCAGTGCTAAACCTTCATGGGACCCACAAGTCCCCATTGCCTCCAGCCTGCCCCTGTGCTGGTGTCCCCAGCAATCCCTGACCCAGCCCCCAAACAGCTCCGGGGGCACGGCAGAGCAGGTTGGGGTGTCTGGAACCCTCAGCCACAACCCCCTTTTTGCCTTTCACAAGATCATTTCACCTGATATTTGCTAGATAGTTGGCTGTGTAATAACTCAGGAGTGTGTGAGCCCCTAACAGCCTTCTCTCCTCTCATTTTCTTTACAAATCATTTAAGAATCGTTTTGTTAATGGTTTCCGGAAAAGCAAGTACTGCCATTAGCACTCATTCATATTTATGTCATTTTATTTGGGTAATTAAACACAAAGCTCCTCATTTAAAGGTGCACTATCCTTCTCTGTTATCACTAACCAAGTCAAAGGCAGAATGACAATGAGCTGGGGGCGGTGACACCGTGGTGGCACCTCCCTGGCACCCCCTGAGCACCCCCTGCTGCAGCCAGAACCTGCCACACCTTTGGGCCCCAGAACCAGGGAATCACAGAGCCATTAAGGCTGGAAAAACCCCTGAGATCACCGAGTCCAACCATTCCCCCAGCACTGCCCAGGCCACCACGGACCAGCTTTTAAATCCCTCCAGGGATGGGGACTCACCCCTGCCCTGGGCAGCTGTGCCAGGGCTGGGCAGCCCTTTCCATGAAGAAATTTTCCCAAATATCCACCCTGAGCCTCCCCTGGCCCAGCCTGAGGCCGTTCCCTCTCCTCCTGTCCCTGTTCCCTGGGAGCAGAGCCTGACCCCCCCCTGGGTGTCCCCTCCTGTCAGGAAATTGTCCTTCCCCTGTCCCAGGCTGCTCCCAGCCCTGTCCAGCCTGGCCTCGGGCACTGCCAGTGATCCAGGGGCAGCCACAGCTGCTCTGGGCGCCCTGTGCCAGGGCCTGCCCACCCTCACAGGGAGGAATTTCGGGTTCGGAGCCCATCCCAGCCCCTGCCACACTTCAAAACCCCCAGGATTATTTTCTTTCCTTTCACACGATGTCTCTGATTGTCTCAGCCCAGTGATGTCACTTGGAGATTTTGCTTATTTCATTGTTTTTCTCCTTATTCTGGTTTGAAACTCCGGGTTTCGCTCCCTGCCCGTGCCCCTGCCATGCAGAAACGTTCCCTGCACACAAAGGAGGGTCCAGGGAAGGGGGAGCAGACCCAGCCCGGGAAGCTGCGATACAGCCACAGACCTGTGTAAAGCTCCATTTACCCAAGAATCCCAAAGCTTTTAGTTTAGGAGAATATTTAATACTCTTATTAATCATTTTTAATCCGTTTGCTTTTAATTAAGAAACAGCATGATGCTTCCCTATCAACATATGCCAGGGAGCAGATTAATTGTGGCTTAAGATAACTCTCCTTGATTGGTGTAATGTATTAGCTAACGAGCTGCCTGCTTTTGGAGAGCTCAGGCTCTACCTTGGAAAGGCTGCTGCCCTCCAGAGAACATCCCCCCTTCCCTGGAACCCCTGAGTGTTGGGGACTTTAAAAACAGAATGAAAAAGAATTAGAATAAAAAAATAAAACAATGAAATAAAACAGAATAATAAAAAAAAATAAAATAAATAAAGTTAAATAAATTAAATAAATAAAGTAAAATAAAATAAAT